>CAOGCB011368923.1:0-14170 GCA_948266635.1 Cnidoscolus chayamansa | reverse complement strand
CACTCTGCTTCAGCAGGGTCACGTGCTCAGCCTTCCACACATGTATTAACCATCTCCTTTCTAACCATTTTTATACTAACAATCATTGCTCGTTCAGCTGTTCCTCGTCTTGTTCCCTAAGGATCCTACTTTACAGGTTGCTTCTCTAACTGATCAAACCCACTCACTCTCATCTCTTCTACGTGCACTTCCCCTAACACCTCCACTTTTTAGCACCCTTGTGGTGACCCGTGTAAACGGTTAAAGGTTCACGTTTGATCTTAGATTTTTTCTACAGGAAAAAGGCCAGACAAGGTGGCTTTGCTATGTTGTTTTGAGTGAACCCATGTATCATTAGAGACTCTTTTTCTCGTTTTGTCCCCTGTGGATACCCCTCTCTATCTCTCTCTATATATATACTCCATACAAACATTCATTTCTGCAGTGAGACCTATAGGCTTTAACCTTCTATCCCCTTCCTATAGTATATGCCTTGAATCAATTGATACAGTAGGTACGCCTTTCTACTAGTCATTCACAGCTCTCTTCATAGATTAATATTACAGTTACATGTTTTCCTATTTATTCTCTGGTATCCAATGGCTGATAGATCCATGTGCATGGAAATGGTCTACAAATCTATTTGAAGCACAGGCCATAACCAAACAAGTTATCCTTATACGTTCATGTGAAATTACATGCATGAACACAAGCATTCAAGAATATCTGTATCTATCATAAAGGAGCTTAAGTGCAATTTCCCATGCATTGGTATCCATTTGATATTTTAATCGGTGTTTTTGTGTACTTTCAGGGAAGACTATAGCAATTCTACATGGAGAAGATGAACTCACAGCTATATTTGCAGAACTGTTATATCATCAGACAAAATGAGATGCTCAGGAAGAAAGCTCAACAACTAAACAAGGAGAATCAGGCTCTGTTGTCTGAGCTGAAGCAGAAGCAGAAGCTCTCCAAAGGAAACTCCAATTCAAATACTAATCCTGACCTCAATCTCAGTTCTACTTCCACCACAAATCCTATGAATTTGAACAAAAACTGATCTTATGGATACACCCTGATCACCGAATAGCTCCTCCTACAGTGCAAAGCATGGAGATAGAAGTTATTGTTAGCTTTGTTTTCTTTTCTTTTTTTTAACAAATTAGTCTTTTCCTGGAGTTATCTGTCCAAGCACTTACTCATCTTTACTTTTGGAGGCATATCCTTACCAATGATAAAGAAGTTTGATGAAACAACACATGATAACTTCTGCTCTTTCTCTCTCTTCCCCTGTCCCCACAACAAATAAAATGAAATGACATAAAATAATCCCCATAAAAGACGCCCAAGCAAATGGTAATATCGGATGGCCTTAATCCACTTGTAGTTTTTCGTCTATGGTTGAAAAGTTTTGGTAGAATGCCTTAAAATGCTTGTAAGCAATGTCTATATCCTCCTTTGCACACACCTCCCTCACACTGCATTTGGGAAGAGGAAAAACATTTAGATAACAGTAATCAAATATTAAGAATCTCAATAGTAGCAAAAGGAGAAAATCCCGAACATAGAATATAAAGGGCATAATATATATATTATATTCCAAAAATAGCATGCCTTCAGAGCTTGTCGGAAGGGTAGTATCTCTTAATTACAATATGAATTGTAAGATATTTGAATACTAGATGAATTTATGTATTTTTTTTATGCATGATTTTAACAGTTACTGAAACTACCTTCTTTTTTTTTTTTTTTATTACTTTTAAGTTGTCAAAGTGTACCCGTCTTCACAATGAAGTTCAATCCTAAAACTTTAAAAAAAATTCAAATAAATAAAAATTCCCCTAAAGTTCTGCCAAACAAATCAATATGCTTCAAAAATCTTTAGCCAATTATTTCTGAATCTCCAATTTTAGTTTGAATCTTCAGCAACATAACTTGAATTATCTAAGATACTATTTGAATTTGCAAGTTAAAATATTTATCATTTAAAATAATCCAACAAAAAATAGTTATATGGTAAATTTAATTTAAATCTACATATAAAAATCTAACATTTATTATATCTTAAATTATTTAAGTTGAAATTTCAGTAAAAATCTCCCAATGACAGATAAAAATCTCAGTTGGATAAGGTGTATCAGAGTTAGTGAAGTAAAGGAGGCTTTGTAACATATGAAAGTTGGTAAGGCATGTGGTCCAAATGGTATTCCGATAGAGGTTTGGAATAGCCTTGGAGAGGCACGAGTTGTCTGGTTAACCAAACTCTTTAATGCTATATTGAAAGGACGTAAGATGCCAAATGCTTGGAGAAAGAGTACTTTGATATCGATATATAAAAATAAAGGAGACATTCAAAGCTGCACAAATTATCGGGGTATCAAACTTATGAGTCATACTATGAAATTATGGGAGAGGATTATAGAACATAGATTGAGGAGAATTACAAGAGTGTCGGAGAATCAATTTGGTTTTATGCCAGGGAGATCTACTTTGGAGGCCATTTCTCATACAAGAAGACTAATGGAATTGTATCAAGAGAAAAAGAAAGATCTTCACATGGTATTTATTGACTTTGAGAAGGCCTATGATAAAGTGCCAAGAGAAGTGCTTTAGTGGGTTTTAGAGAGGAAGGGTGTCCATGTCAAGTATATTAACATCATCAAGGATATGTATGAGAACGCATCCACTAGTGTGAAAACACTGGGTGGGACACAGAGGCTTTTCTCATTACCATTGGATTGCATCAAGATTCTGCCATGATCCCATATTTGTTTACTCTTGTTATAGACGGGCTAACCGGAAGCATACAAGATGATGTTCCTTGGTGTATGTTATTTGCATATGATATTATGTTAATCGTGAGACCAGTGAGGGAGTTAATCGTAAGCTCGAAGTATGGAGGAAAACTCTTGAGGATAACAGTTTTAAGTTAAGTAGGAGTAAAATAGAATATATGTAGTGTGAGTTCAGTTTAAAGAACAAGAAAGAATAAGAGGTTAAATTGGATGGAATTTTGGTTCCAAGAGCAAAAAAGTTTAGATATTTGGGCTATGTGTTTCAAAATGAAGGCCGTATAGACGAAGATGTGACCCACAGAATACAAGTAGGGTGGATGAAGTGAAAGGGAGCATCAGAAGTCTTATGCGACAAGAAAATACCTTTTAAGGTGAAAGGTAAATTCTATAGGAATGTTGTTCTACCAGCGATCTATATGGTAGTGAGTGTTGGGCACCTACAGGGCAACATCTTCATAAGATGAGCGTGATAGAAATGAGAATGTTAAGATGAATGTGTGGCCATACTAGATTGGATAAAATTAAGAATGAGCATATTCGACAGAAAGTACAAGTAGCGGAGGTTGGTGATAAGGTGAGAGAAGGAAGACTTAGATGGTTTGGGCATATTTTACGGAGACCTCCCCATGCGGCGGTTCGCAAGTGTGAGAACTTGATGGTTGATGGGGCTAAGAGAGGTCGAGGTAGACCTAGGACAGTTTAGAAAGAAGTAATAGTCAGAGACTTACGAGCCTTAAATATTGATGCGGATTTAGTTAGTAATAGACCTAAATGGAGGCGAAAAATCCGCGTAATGGAAGGAGTCTAAGGCGTGTGATTGTTGATATTGATTGTGAGCTTATTTGTTAGAGGATCCATACAGCCGACCCCAAACTAATTAACTGAATTTTTAGTTAGTTTTTTAGCTTATTGTAGCATTGCAGAATCATTTGTTCAGTGTTGTAGAATTGATTGGAGTCTCTATCTGGTTCATTTTTAGTTCCCTTGTCAAAAACTCCTTATCAGCAGAAAAGAAATACATATTGATAATAATGATTTCATCAAATCAAATTGCCTAAATTGGACGTCTTGGTTTTAGTTTCCTTGGAAATATTTTGGTGTCCTAAATCAATCTTTTTATATAGAAGATGTTCATTAAGCCTGTAGGCTATGCAACCAACTGAGGAGGACGCTTCATTTGGAAGGAGGATAAAGGTGGCCAACCATAGATATATATAGTTTGCTAGTGGCTGTTATTCTTCTTGTTTTGTTATTTTTTGTCCTCTGTGTATTTTTATATACTATTGTGGACACTTGATTGCATGACATGCTTTGGAAGGGGAAAGGATATTACTCTTACGCATGCGATTGACAATTGCCATTCAATATTTTAGATGGTGATGTTGGTAATTAATTTTTTTCATGTGGTTATGGATCTTTAAGACAACGAGAAAACATGGATCTTTAAGACAACGAGAAAACACTCCAATACCTAAGTTAGTATGACTACTAAATAAAAATATGAACTACATAACATCGTAGATGATTATAAGTCATGAGCTCTTTATATAATGGGCTAGATGTAGTTTGAATATTGCTAAGATTCTCTATTAGGATATCAAATCCTTAAAGATAATATATAGAATCATATAAAATCAAATATAAAAATCTTATGATAGGATAAGAATTAGAGTAAGTAAAAATATTTAAATAATATCTACTAGATGTTATAGGTGTGCAAGTATGCTTTTAGCCTTTTAATAAAAGGCTAGACGCATACTTGCACACCTATACTTTTACACTTTTACTTATCAAGTACTTAAACTTTTATTGTAATCTAATGCACACTATATTAAAAAAAACTATTACTGTTAAAGACAAAATTGCATTGTTAGCATGCAACAATTTGCACGTGAGATTATGTGGTGAAAGCTTGCAAAGTTAAGAAATGCTGACATTATAATTTTGTGTTTAACGATAATGATTTTTAATGTTCAGGTGTATATTAGGTCATGATAAAAGTTTAAATGCTTAATAGAAAAAAGAGTAAAAGTACAAAAATGAAAACATGCATTTGGCTAATTATAAAATATCTGAATTAGTGATATCTTAATTAGATATTCTTTTATGGATTTATATAATTAGTCCTCCTCAAGTATCAAATCTTTAGGTTTGATTTGCTTAAACGAACAAAAATGTTTTTTTCTTATTATATCTTTTGGCACAATGAATATTTTTTAATAAGAATTGTATACCTTAAATTAAGGACTAGCACCCTGTTTGACTGGAAGAGAATCGCCTTTTGTCTGGAAGAGAGGAGAATCACCTTTTGTCTAACAAATTCGGCGAACTAATGCCTTGTGGCCTTGTGGACTACTACCTTGTGGCCTGGTGGATGATAAGTGTCAATTATATAATATTTATATATATGTTTTAGGTTGATTTTTATATTAATTTGTGTTGTTTTAGATTTTATTTGTAGAAAATTAAACTACTTAAGGTTCGTGGTTTGGTTTATTGAATGTTTGAGTTTTCAGGATTTTTTAGGTATCGAGTAGCTTAATGGAGGTTAATTAGATAAAATGATGAAATTTGAATGCATCTGAGCATTTTTCACACACACACGGCCGCGTATTATGATCACACGGGCGTGTGTGAAGATCACACGGGTGTGTGTTAATAAGACACGGGCGTGTGTAAAGGTGGGTAAGAGCGTGTGCCTTGCTTTTAAACCTACAGTGAAATGCCACCGTTACACGAGCATGTGTAATGTCGCAGAAACCCTGATTTAAATGACTCTGCACTTCGTTTTGGGGGATTTTTTTGGCAGACGACGACTTCTTCATAATTGGCGATAAAGAGAGTCAGAAAAGAGGGAAATTAAGGAGTTTAGAGCCAATTCTTCTCAAGATTGAAAAAATGATCCGTGAAGATCTACAATTTTGCAGTTCAGATTCCTCTATCTGCAGATTTGAAGATTCTTTTTGCAAAATTTTTATTTGAAATTAATTGTCAAGTAGTCAAATACATATTACGTTACATGTTATTAATCTACCGAAAGAAAATAGAAAATAAAAGAAAAATTAAAATTAAAATATGGACACCCTACCCCAAGCTTAAAAAAAATAGCACTGTCCCTAGTGCGCAAGAAAAGAACAGAAAGCATGGGTGTAAAAGAAAGAAAAAAAAAATCGGGTGTCGAAAAACTTGTCTTCTAAGAAGAGAAATTCTAGGAGTGATTGCATCAGAATCAGTCGTCTGTGGGTTTAAAACTGGTCCATGCGGTAAATTGATCCTGAAGTGAATGTAGAGCATCTTGCATTTCCTGTTGTCTGGTGTTGAAAACCGGTCTTCTGAGAAGAGAAATCCTAGGAATGAGTGCATCAGAATCAGTCTTCTGTGGGTTTAAAACTGGTTGATGCGGTAAATTGATCCTGAAGGGACTGTAGAGCATCATGCATTTCCTGCTGTCAGGTGTTGTGTAGAGCCCACTACTCTTTTTGTCGAGCCCCCATTGCTGCTAGCTGATCAATAATCAGCCGTTGGTTCATAAGAACCATTGTTTGAAAGTCCTTAGGTGCGTCTATACGGAGTTGTTCTCTAGCCTCTATAGCTTCAACAACTTCTTGGGCTGATGTAGACTCATAACTTGGTGGTTGACTCCTCTGAGTTTGTAGCAACCCCATGTGTGCTATCTCAACATCTCCAATCGGTGAGGAACCCGAAATGATATCTCCCCAATGAGCTTGATGTACCCGCTGCAATGGCTAGTGGTGTAATAAGTCCTCCCATTAGTATTTTTGGCCTGTCCTTACTCTCTTAGGCTTTTAGTAGACTGTCTAAAACCAAAATAGTGCCATCGATTTTTTTTGTCTCCGAACCATGCAGTCCAAAATCTGGAGCTCCGTGGTATTACTTGCCTCTCACTACGTGATCTCCCGAAAATAGACTGAGAAATCACCCTGTGAACATATTGGAGTTGAGCGTCTCTTAAGTCAATTGCCTTTGTTTTGCTGGAAACGTATTGCCCTGCTCGTTGATTTTTGACATTTAGCCATAGTGGTTCCCATGATGAAAGTGGGAAGAATTCATTTGGATGTCCCAGCGGGAAACCCAATGCTTGTGCAATTTCGGGTAGTCGTAAGGTATATTTCTGCCCATGAATCCAAAATGTCAAGTCTGCCCGGTAATTTGTTCATCTTGGTCTCCTGTCCCATACGTTACTTGCATGGTACTTAGCACTTCGATGGTTAAACGCTGATACGTGGGCCAACTGTTTCTGAAGAACCCGTCCCAACCTACTCTTGTTGTGTACTCCATCACTCCCTCTAATAATTCTGCCCCACGAAGTGTTTAAAGATTGGCGAATTTGCTGGGCAGAAATTTCTAGTGGTGAAGCCTGTTGTATGCATCTATCCATGCATGTTCTGTCATCCAACCAGGTGGTCAAGGTGGTAGTGGCTTCAGCTGTTTCGTGCGAAATACTCTTGCTTCTTCTGCTTGAAGATTAATGCAAAATCTCCAAGGAATTCGTTATGAACCAAGAGAAAGGCTTCATCCATGGTAGGAGCTCCGACTAATTGCATTCGTCGGTATGGATCAAGTTTTTGAAACCATTCTCTGAGAGAGCCTACACACCTGGATAAAAATTCAAGTAGAACATTTCGGAGTGTAGCTCCTGGCTGACCCATCTGGACATCAACCCAAGCATTGAAATCTAGTAATACGCTTCTCCATTTAGAGGGCATCAGATCATCAAATGTGAACCATGGGCCAGAAATGGGCTTGGACCGGACTAGAGGAACAGTGTCGGTTTCTTCAATAGGATCTTCTATAATGGGCTCATCTGGAGTCTGTGGTGAAGCTGTCTGAGCTTGCATCAGTACAGGAGGAAGATCCATTTGTTCAGAGGTTTCAGAAGAGATAGATATATAGGTTTCATCCTCAGTTTCTGTAGAGGACTCTTCTGAACTAGAGGGAACAATGCTCATAGGAATAGTAGGGACAGAAGGTTCTGAAGTAGAAGGGTTGATCTGTATATGAGAGACCATGTTTTGTGGAGGATACATGGGCTCTTTATTCTTTGGTTCTGAAGAAGGTGGTTGAGGCACAGTGTAGAGGTAGATGGAACGGAAGAAACTGGTGTAGTTGTGGATATAGGTGAAGATGGTTGAGATAATTGAGTGAAAAGTGGGGTTTTATGGATATCTGAAGTTAAAGAAAATAGTTTTCTTTGTAGTGGTGGAGGACCAGTATATGTGTTTGGTGGTGATGTGTAAAAAGGTGATTGGTTGTAGGAAAAATGTGGATTATACATGTCCCTTTCAATTTGTTGTATTTCCCTCTGTAGTCTTGTGATCTCTCTAGCCTTATCATCAAAGAGGGGGGGACCTCTGATGAGTTGCTAGCATGTATCTGAGTTCAACGTCCAGTTGGTCAATTCTTTGTTCAAGAGAATTGTGTAGTTTTTGGACTTCTGTTTGTAGAGTAGAAACCCTACCTGCTGTCTGTGTTGTCGTGTCCAAGACTCGGTCTAGAATCTTTGAAGATATCGGTTTTGGACGGCAGCATTTTCCGTGTGCAAATTTAGTACCTCATCTGATTGGCTTAGTGGAGCCATGGATCTCGTGGCTGTCATTGTGGAAGATCTGATATAAGGAGCGCATGGTATCAGAGCCTTATGCACTGTTGCTACAGTAATGTTACTAAGAAAGGAGAGAGAAAAACCATACAACCATGGAAATAGTTACCAATAACCCTGTTGTGCATAGTTCTTCGTTAGAACTTCCTCCTTCGTGTAAAAAGTACATCACATGTAAGATAGATAACCTAGTAGAGATTTCTCATATCCTTGAGGACACATAGGTAACAAAATCTCTTGTTCCTATCCTCAACCCTTATTATGTGTTTAAACGCTCTTCTTCTTTAAACCATTTTAGACAAATCATCTCTCAACCTTCTACACATATTAAAGAATATGTACAATCCTCCTCTTTATCTCAACGTGCACTCTCTTCTGTGACATCTGAACAATATGTCACCATTGAAATACCTGAAACATTTATCTCCCAATGGAAAAAACAGAAATACACTCACCTTCACTTCGATGCTATTAGACTTATTCTTTCCTACCATGGAAGAAAAGGATTATCAGTTGTTGCCAGACTTTCCCTTCTGGACACAAGATACCTACAGTATGAACATGGTGTAATTGGGACACAGAATTTGAAGATATTGAAAAATTATTTCATAAAAAACATACACAAATTTCTTCTACAGACTTATATAAAAAAATTAGAGAATTAGAAATGAATTAATCACAGAGGGAATATAGACATTTAATATTTATACAGCCACACAACCAATATTGTGATTGTAGAGAATTTGAAAGAACATTAACCATGTTTAATATATTAGTACAATATTTAGACTCTTTATTACGAATTAATGATTTTTAAAATTACTTCATGTTTTATCAAGAAATTAGAGAATTAAAAACAGAAATCAAGAAACAACAAAAAAGATGTGATAAATTAAAACAAGCTTAAAAAATAATTAATACTAATCTAATATTAACCAATATTAAACAAAGTACGCCTTTAGAACAAAGCTCAAATTCTGAACAAGAACATGACCCAAATGAAGAATTTAAATTTAATGAAATTACACGTATTAAATTTCAAAAATGGTATGTTAATATTCACATAAAAATAAAAGATTTTTATCTTCAAACTACCGCAATGTTAGATTATGGTGCAAATATGAATTGTATAGAAGAACTCGTACCTAGTAAATACTTTCATAAAACAAAACAATATTTATTAGCTGCTAATTCAACAAAAGTTAAAATTAATTATAAGATACCAAATGCACATATTTGTAATAATAACATTTGTTTTAAAACCAGTTTAATGTTAGTTAAAAATTTAAATACTAAAATAATATTAGGCAATCCATTCTTACAAATGTTATATCCTTTTGAAGTTACACATCAAGGAATACAAACTAACATATTAGGACAAAATATATTATTTAAGTTTATCTATCCTGTATCAAACCATGACATTAATATTTGTCAACAAAATAATATCATCAAAATAAATAAACTAACAAAACAAATAAATTTCTTAATAGAAGAATTAACTACAATAAGAATCAATGAACAATTAGAGTCAAAAGAAATACAAACAAAAATTCAACAAATACAAGAACAATTTGAAAAAGAATTATGTTCTGATCTACCAACTGCTTTTTGAAATGGAAAGAAACATGTTATAGCCTTACCCTACGAATCAGACTTTAATGAAAAAGATATTCCTACTAAAGCAAGACCAATCCAAATGAATCAAGAATTACTAGAATATTGTAAAAAGAAAATTCAAGATCTCTTACATAAAAATTTAATAAGAAAAAGTAAATCTCCGTGGTCTTGTGCTGCTTGTTATGTCAATAAAAATGCTGAATTAGAACGAGGAGCACCAAGATTAGTTATTAATTATAAACCATTAAATAAAGTTTTAAAATGGATTAGATATCCATTACCAAATAAACAAGACCTTTTAAATAGATTATATAATGCACAATTTTTTTCTAAATTTGATTTAAAATCAGGCTTCTGGCAGATACAAATTGCTGAACAAGACAAATATAAAACATCATTTACAGTACATTTTGGACAATATGAATGGAATATTATGCCTTTTGGATTAAAAAATGCACCAAGTGAATTTCAAAATATTATGAATGGCATTTTTAATCCTTTTACATTTATTTTAGTATATATTGATGTACTTGTTTTTAGCCAAAACATTGATCAACATATAAAACATTTACATATTTTCTATAATGTTATAAAAAGAAATGGCTTAGCATTATCCCAACCCAAAATAAAATTATGTGAAACAAAAATTCGATTTTTAGATCATGAAATATACCAAAATACTATAGTTCCTATACAAAGAAGTATAGAGTTTGCTAATAAATTTCCTGATGAAATCAAAGACAAACAACAACTTCAAAGATTTCTAGGATTTCTAAATTATATAGCTGATTACCTACCAAATCTTAGACAAATTTGTAAACCTTTATTTGATAGATTAAAGAAAAATCATAAACCATGGACTTCTCAACATACAAAAATAATACAAACAATTAAAAGACATGTTAAAATATTACGATGTTTAAATATTTGTGACCCATATGCACAAAAAATTGTAGAAACAGATACTTCTGACCAAGGATATGGTGGAATTTTTAAACAAAACATAAAAAGTAAAGATTGTATAATACGTTACCATTCAGGAGTTTGGAATTCTACTCAAGAAAAATATTATACTATAAAAAAAAAGAAATTTTAGCTATAGTACTTTGTGTTACTAAATTTCAACATGACCTTTTAAATAAAAAATTTATAATTCGTGTAGATTGCAAAGCTGCCAAGGACGTTCTAACAAAAGATGTTAAAAATTTGGCTGCAAAATATATTTTTGCCAGATGGCAAGCTTTTTTTTTATCTATCTTCGATTTTGATATTGTTTATATTAAAGGAACTGACAATGCTATTCCAGATTTTCTTACCAGAGAATTTTTGCAGGGAAAATGAATAAAGACAAAGAAATTGACAAACCCAGAGTCTCTTTAAGATCGACAAAGATCAATGTTATCAAACCAATAAATGAATTAAATTTATTATCTTCTGGACAATCCTCTTCTTCTCGACCATTCTATAATAGTAACACTATATTACGACCATTAGAACCTATATCAAGTGCTTTAATCACAAGACCAATTTCACCCATCCCAAGATCTCCTCGACCAAATTTACCTGCTTTTGCTACTTATAATAAATTTACACCTTTACATTTTCCATCCTTATCCAGTCCTTCACAACCCAAACTAACTACCCCTTCTACCTTTAAACAAGTAGTTACAAGTTCATCTTCTTCATCTCCTATAGACCAAGCCCAATCATCTCAAATATCTACTTCTGAATATGCTTATAAAAACATTGAAGACCCCCTCATAGCAATTGAAGCTGAATATTGGACCCAAAATTCAAATCTTACAGCTTACCAGATTTGTGAAACTATCCTACCAAAAATCTATTTCTATATTCCAGACAGTTTTACTAAATCTCAACAATATTATGAGACTATTCTAACTTCAACCAATTCTATGCTTTTCCAAAACAATTTTGATCCTTCCTTTCCTACTAAAGTTAAATATTGTAAAATCCATCTTCTCAAAGTTCTCACCATTACTGATTGGAGACAAGAGCCTCATAAATTAAAAGACATTTATGTGACAAATGGACAAATGAAATAAATACATAAATATAATTATTATGATTATCACATAGCTTGGGAACAAGCCTTCTATAAAAATAATGACTAATTTTCTCTTTCTTTTGTCTTTTTCTTTTTAGACAATTTTTCATATCCTATTCCTTTTTGGTTTCATCAATGGTGGACTAAGTTTGGACTTGACTCTAATATTGCACCCCCTTCCATCCAAGATGCTAAAAATCACTTTTCTGACCAATCCCAATTACCAGATGAAATTACAAATTTTCCATCTTGGTTAATATTTTGTTATTATTTTCATATCTCTTGGATTATGATGACTGAATATCAAATTAAAGACCAAACTATAGCTGAATTTCAAGTTCCAACCCTTATTCGTAAATATAAGACAAAATGGTGGCCTAAAACAAATCTCCAAGCCTGCAACAAATCTGCAGTTAACCAATTTTTTAGAAATAATCCCACTTATTGCAAGACTCCTAATCCTATGGTCATTACCCAACATGAAACTTTCTTAGCCAAAAAACAACAAATTATGGCACAAATTGCAGCATGTACTTCAGAAAAAGAGTGACAAATTGCTATCTGAGCTAAATGAAACCAGAAGTACAACCAGTTCTCCTATTACAGATGTAGCAGATGACAATGATGATTTCTTTACCCAGGCAACAGAACTTTGAACAAATAGATGACAGATGACAAGACACCTACAAAGCATCTAAGAAGCAAAGTATCTACTTTATTAAAGAGGCAAAGCATCTACTTTAAAGACAAGACATGACATGACAAAAGCACCTCTTGTGACGATCACCCCCTTTGGTCTCAGCTCATGCTAGCCATGACCCGAGTATATGCTATCTCTCCACTGTGAACACGCTGTATCAAGTGAAGAGCTATGTCGAAAGGAAAGAGAAGATCTTGAAACATGAAAACTGGTAATCCTCTTATTCAGTCCTCTTCTCTAGTTTTACCTCCGTCTTGTAAAAAGTATGTTACCGATAAAATAGATCATCTTGTGGAAATCACACATATTCCAGAAGATGCTCAAGTGTCTAAGTCTTTAGTTCCTGTTTTAAATCCTTACTCTGTGTTTAAACGAAGTTCTTCTTTCAGTCAGTTCAGACAAATTCTTTCTCGTTCTTCCCCTCATGTAAAAGAATATGTTCAGTCTTCTTCGTTGTCTCAGTGTACTCTTTCTTCTGTTACGTCTGAACAATATGTGACTATTGAAATCTCTGAGGTTTTCATTAGTCAATGGAAAAAACAAAAATATTCTCACGTTCATTTTGGGGCTATCAGACTTATACTATCTTACCATGGACGGAAAGGACTTCCCGTCGTTGCCCGTCTTTCTCTCTTGGATACAAGGTATTTGCAATATGAGCATGCAGTGATTGGCTCTATTGCTACTACTCTTAACTCTGGAAGTGTAGTTCTGACCTTCTTCCCCAACTTCAACATGTCCTTGAATGATCCTCATCTCAGCTCTGCTCTGAAGGTTCAAGTTCAGATTACAGGAGCAGAACAGATAGCTGAGTCTATTTCAGCTACTCTGCACCATCAGATTGTTTATCGCTTACAGGATCATGCTATTAATCTGCAAACTCCAGGGGTTACCCATGGAGATGCCTTGTTTATTTTTGCAGATGGAAATGAAGGCACTACACCCACGATTGTCCAAGCCCCTAGACAATTGGAAAAGGAAGATCTAGAAAAGCTGATCCCTTCTACCTGGATCACCAACTATGAAAGACTGCATCAGCAGACTCAGCCTGTTCAGAGGCAAGATCCTATCTTTTCTAGACAGCTGGACAGAACGGTCCAGATCTCTTTTCCTTCCAGTTCAGCACCACGACACTCTGTGTCTATGATCCAACCGTTCAAAGGAAGGCTAGAAAGAAAAATCCCAGTCCACAGTTATGACAGTGATGGACGACATGTCTATGTGGCCAAGCTAAATGGTCATTTCCTTTGGGATATTGATCCTTCCATGTGCGATGCTGACTGCACCTGTCAAGAAGATGATTATGACAGGTATGATGCTGTATGTTCTAAGGCTAAAGAGCCAAAGAAGAGATCACACTCTTCTTGCAAATCTCAGCATGAATCTAG
>CAOGCB011367758.1:0-11879 GCA_948266635.1 Cnidoscolus chayamansa | reverse complement strand
TATAATATTTTATTTTCCTTTCTTAAAAGTGGGATTTGTCTACGACATGAAAGCAAGTGATAATATTTTTATTGATTTTTTGCCCTTTCTAATTAATGCTTTTGTCGTCACATAATTGGAAAATTAAAAGGTGGGCCTTGGAGTATGCGACAATTGAGCAGGTATAAGTATATTCTGCATAATAATAATAATAAAAATTCAGATTTAATTAGTAAAAATTGGTATTTTTTTTAACATTTCTGTTATAAAAAATAAATTTTAAATTATTTATTTTAAATTAATATTTAAATTAGTCCGAAAATACCTTAAAAAAAGATAACGAAGATATACGAAGCAATAGTAGGAAAAGGTATAAAAATACAAAAACACACGTATAAATACCACTTCTTCAATGAATGAGGATGGATTTAATGGGCCCTTTATGTCCAAAATCAATACCATCTTTATTCCAACATCCACTTGCATAATAAATAAATCTGAAAGTAAATAAAATTAATTTTATATATATAAAAAAGAAATCACTAAATTATTTTAAAAAAATAATAATAAAAATTGACTTGTGATATTTTTATTATTATTTATTATATGGTAGGAGATGTGACAGTGAGGTTAGGAAATGGAGAATGTAGTGAAAAAGACCATACACCCATTACCTCTTTCAATTTCTTTGAACTTTTTTTCCAACAATAATTAATTATTTCTGAATAAAATAAATAAATAAAAGGGGAGGATTGAGAACAGCACATGTTCCAGTGTTGAAGAGACTTAAATAATTAGATGGACATCTCTCAAGGTCTTCCACATTATTTTTGGTCCCATTCTTATGATTGAATCTCTATTCTTTACTTTATATATTATTCAGTCTCATCATACTCTGTCTACTCACTGCCTTTTTATCTCATCTATTTTTTTTTTAAATAAAAAATAAAAAGATAAATTATTTTCAGCGCTTATCATTATTTAAAAAATAAAAAATTAAATTATTACTAACGAATTTATATTTATTTAAAAAGGAGGAAAATAAAAAAAAAAAGAGAGTGGGAAAATAAAATTAATGGTGAAGAAGACGGGAACGGAGGAAAGGAGAAAAGGAGGGCCCATCGAAGCGGTTGGCAATCCCAAGGCCAAGTTGGTAATCGTCTTATTCATCAAATCTATCAAATCAAACAAATTCAATGATTTTCTTGTATATTTAAAGTAATCACATCACACACCTCTTATGATTGCTTAATCATTTTTTTCCCTAATCATGACTCTTCTGCTGACCCCATAATTTATTGCTAATTAGTTAAATTTTTTTTTTCAGATTAAATATTAATAAATTTAATTAAATTATTAAAGAATGATTTAATTTATTTATAATTTTGAAAGGTAAAAAGAAAATTTTCCATCTAACTTTTTTCTTCTTTAACTAAACACAAAACAATAAAAAAAAGTTTTATTTTATTTAATTTTTCATCCTTTATTTTCACTCAATCCAAACAGGGACTTACCTTATAGACTTAAAAAGAAAAAGGAGGTAAGAAAATATTTTTAAGCCAACAACAGAGAGAGAGCAGGAAGAATTATATATAATCTTGCAGATATAATTAAGCCATGGAAAGTGAAGGTTTTGATGAGGAGAAAGAGAAGAGTTGTGGAAGATGAAAGATTATAATTATATAAGGAGGAAACGAAAGTGCATATTGACAAGAAGGCAGCGACTCAGATAGCCAACCCAACAAGAACTATAAGATGCTACTGTAGAACCACGGTAGCTAGTTGGCTCTGTCCCATCTTATCATTTCCATCTTTTTTTTTTTCTTTTCTTTTTTCATTTTCTTTACATAAATCACTTGCTTTTCTTCTCCAAATATTCCTGCAACTATTCAAGAATTTGGGTTCTTTCTGGAAGTTCGCATTATTTCATTGAGTCACACAGGTTCAGCCAAGATGCGGAGCATGGCCAGCTCCGCCACCCAAAAAGGTATTGCTGCCATCGTTGGGGTAGGTCCTAAGCTCGGACGATCCATTGCTCGGAAGTTTGCTCATGAAGGCTACACTGTGGCCATCCTTTCCCGTGACTTAGGTATTGTCATCTATCTTCACACCATAACAACTTCTTATGCAGTATAAATAAAACCAAGTGTGTGAGGCTAATTACAGATTGACATTTCTCGTGGGTTTTGATTATTTATTCTTATTTTCCTTTTCTGTTGGTCTCTTCTTATCTCTTTCTATGTAATCTTCCAGGGGAAAAGAAAAGAGAGTTTAAGTTCATGTTGTAATTAGGGAAGAAATGGGATGTGTTGCTGTTAATGTTAAGGTGTGATTTTAGGGCTAATTAGGATGGGTTTTGTAGGGAGATTATCAAGATTTGCAGATGAGATAGCAAGGGAAGAGAAGGCTCAAGTGTTTGCGATAAGAATAGACTGCTCAGACTCGAGAAGTGTAAGAGAAGCTTTTGAAGGTGTTCTTTCACTTGGGTTTGTAGAAGTTCTTGTGTATAATGCGTATCAACCAGGTTCTTGTCTCCCTACCAATTTCACTGATATTCGTATCGATTCCTTCGAGAAGTCCCTTGCTGTATCCTCAGTGGGTGCTCTTCTTTGCTCCCAGCAGGTATTTTTCTCTCATTTTCTTTCAAGTTTTCCTTCTTAATTCTCATGGGTTTCAGATATTCTGTGGGATGATCAAGTCACCAATCAGTATATGTTATCATCAAAATGAAATCTGCAGGTAATTCCAGGCATGGTGGAGAGAGGGAAGGGGACAATTCTATTCACTGGATGTTCAGCTTCTCTACATGGCATTGCTGGTTTATCTGACCTATGTAAGAAAATCTTGACAAGTGAATACAAAATTGAATGTTGAAAAAGATTCATCTTGGAAAACCATGTAGTTAATAAGTAATTAATAGTTATTTTTTGCGCTTCTTTTTCAAGAACAGGCTGTGGAAAATTTGCTTTGAGAGCTCTATCGCAATGCCTAGCCAGGGAGTTCCAGCCTCAGGGAGTGCACATAGCTCATGTTATCATCGATGGTGTGGTTGGCCTACCTAGGTAACATCTTCTTCATACATATTTCTTTCCTCATAAAGAATCTTGCTACTAATCATCTTCATCCAAAAGAAGAAAAAATAAAAGAAGAAAGAATCTGCACACACACACACACACACACACACACACACACACACACACATATATATATATATATATATATATATATATTTCTTCCAGGGTTCAAAGCTTTTAACCGTTTGTTTTGTAGTTATATATCATTGCCTTTCATGTATGTAATGGGCCAACTTGGCATTCACAAACAGATGATATAAACGTGATAATGGAATGAATATACATTTGTTAAGAAAAAGAAACAAACGATGAGGAGCAATTAATGAAAAAAAGGCAAATTGGCAAATTGGCAAATTGCAGGGGACCATCAAGTTCACAGAGGACTTCAGTTGGGGAACAACAACAACAACAAAAGATTATAGGTGGAGAGATGGTGATGGACCCAGACTCGCTAGCTCAAACCTACTGGCACTTGCATGTTCAGGATCGAACCGCTTGGACCCAAGAAATCGACCTTCGTCCTTCCAATTCCATCCCCAGATTCTACTAATAATAAAAACTCCTTTTTCATTATGCTAAATCTCATAAACCTCAACTTCTTTAAATGGGGTTTTAGTCCTCACCCATTGTTTCCATTCAATCAACTTGGAGGATGCACCCATTTGTGTCTCCAAGTGGTAAGAGTTGAAACGGTTTCTTGTTTCTCTCATTTTCTTTTCTGGGTTTGATTTTGGTTGTATACAATTATATGATTATCAAGTGTGAATAAAAGACTTTGGTTTTGTGATTATACATAATTAATTGTCACATTTGTCTGACTTTTCTTTTGATGATATGAAGATGTTGGGATTGGATATACACGAAAAGGGTCCACACATTAGTAAGATGGAGAGCTCTGGAGCCAGAAAAGGGAACAGCCTTTGCATGGATAATTCAAAGTCTTCGTGTTCTGATTTTGGACACACATTCCCTTGTGTCCTTTTTTGTTTTTCTCCATCTTTTATATATATATTTATTCCTTTTTTCTTGCTAGATTTTTCATTTTTAAATAATATTTTCATCCCATTTTATTAATCTTTATTAAATTTTATTTTCATAAATAATCACTAAGGCATTTGTTAATGATTCATGATTTTTTTACATTTAATAATAATAAATATAATATATTTCCTTTTGAGAATATATCATTAAAATCATATTTTATTTATTGTTTGTTGTTTAAAAATAGGATATATTTAAATTTGAAGTTAATTTATTAATAATTAATTGTTTAAATAGAAAATGATTGGGTGTGATGTGTCCATACCCTCACCCACATTGCTACAATGTGTCCACAAGAGCTTAGATTGATATGCACTTAAATTTGAATATTAATTTCTTTTTTTTAATCATAAAATAACTTCATTGGTTAGAAAATAAGGTAAAAATAGTAATGAAAATTAATATCTTAAAACATATTCATCTCATTAAAACGATTTTTTTTAAACATTCACTTTATAAATTCTCTCCTATTTATCCTCAAATCTTTTTTCTTTCTCATTTATAGTCATACTTCCTTTGGGAGCATATGATAGTTTTCACTTTTATTTATTTCATGATTTTGCTTAAATAATTGTCATATTGATTGATTAGATTTTGGGTTCAATTCCTTTGATTCACTGTTGTTGATAGATATTAAGTATTTTGTCCTCAATGAGATGTTGTTATTGTTTTATTATTATGGTGTTCATGGGATTTGATGGTTATTAAAATGAGAGTTTTTTCTCTATAATTTTTATTAAATTCTAATATTATTTTTTAAATGATAAACAATTTTTGAATAATAAAGCACTGTTTTAACGTTCTGAAAATAAATTTTCATTTCATTTAAGGGTTAAAAATAATATTTTTGAAGACTACCAAAACTAACGATGAAACGGCCTTTAAAGTTTTACTTGTTTTGTTGTAATATATATATATATATATATATATATATATATATACACATCCATTTTCTTTGAACATTACTCTTTCCAAATTTCAATGGAGGACTTCTTAATCCCCTAAAATGAGAAAGAAAATTTAAAGAACTGAACTAGCGGCTGCCAACACTAATAAAAATCGGATGCTCAGAGCTCAGCTCGCTTCTGAGTACATTTCTAATTAATAGAAGAAACCAAATAATGAATTCCAGATGGCATAAAGAGCGCAATTTGGCATTTGGGTACAAAAGTATGAACAAAGAAAATGAAACAATTCAATCACGTACCTCTCAGTACTGGTCCATTATGTAAGAACATTTAGTTTGAGACCAACTACAGTCTACACACACTCTTAACTACACAGCATTACAGTGATAAAAATGCCTGAAGCTTTTTCATGGCTTGTCAAAGTAGCACGAGCACCATGGTCCTTGGCTGTTATACATGGTTGTACTTGTGCCACACAGCAAACTTGTCCAAACTCAATTTACTGCACAGAGGCATTAAATTATACCTCCTGAGAATCGGTCTTGAATTGTCTCTTGCTCTGTTTTTTATTTTCCAATGCACAGTTTGAGGACACCCACCAAGTCTTTTTGAGATTCTGCTGCTTAGAAACTTCTATTGAGCTTTTGCAATGTTCCGGCTAGACACACCATGCAACAATTTTACAAACCCAAGGAAGCTCAATTTTCCATCGGTGTGCCTGATCCAATCATGGAGAACAGCATGTACAGGAACAGAAGGGCCGAGGCCGAGCTCCTGGAAAAAGAAAAAAAAAAACCATAGTTAAGCATATGTTTTTCAACCCACGTAAGTTGAATACATTCTTGGATACACGCATCAAATTAAAGTTTGAAAATGAGACGTCAGCACAAGCCTAGCAGAATGACTAAACAGTTAACTAGACAAACATATGCCAATAACCACAAAGACAATTGAACTGAAGTCCAAAAAAATGGAGGGCAGATTTGAACTATTTGGGACTTTGCTCACCGTTCATTTATGAATAAATTAACTGCAAAACCCGACAACAATATTTGCATATCTGCCATCTAAATTCAAGCAATACTTCCAAAATTATGGAACATCAACCTTCGTTAAATTCAGATGCTGCATGGCAGAACTTCAATCTAACAGGTACTAAAAATAAGACAAGTTAAAATCCTTCTATATTGCACGTCATCAACAAGACTAGAAGGACCCAAACAATAAAACCCTAAAAATGTCAAACAGGGGGGTTGAAAGCCAAAGCCAAAGTTTAATGCTCACACTTACTAGCTGCATCCTAACTGAGGATTTTTTCTACTAAAAAACAGCTAGAAACCTAAACGGCTGAACTTGTTGAACAAAAATAAACACCCGCATGTCTACAAGCAAAACATCGCAATAGTTTCAAAGGAAATAAAGACCATACTGATGCCAGTTCCTCGATCATAATGGCCCTGTTACCATCTTTATCAAAAAGCTCATAGGCACAACGGGCATGTTGCTCCCATCTATCAACAGCCTCTAATTGATGGACACTTAATGCAGCTGCACAAAATTCCTCAAAATCCATCCTTCTATATTGAAGTGAATTAAGCTACCCAACAAAAAAAAAAATGAACAAGCATCAGTTATTACACTTGAAAATTTGAAAACCAAAGGAAAAAATTGCTAAAACAAGCATCAGAGGCAAAGCACCTACAGAGGCTAGAAAATCAGGAATGCGGGACTCCCTCATAGCATCTGTTGCATTTTTCATCAAGGCCTAACCATAGAGGAAGATTTAGCATGACCACTAAAAAAAGGGTGAGAAACTTTAAAAACTGTCACAGCAACCGACCGTTTTAATATTTTCTAAGCCTATGCTGCCATTCTTGTTTGGTTCCAGCAGTGTAAACTGCTCCTTCAAATAATATAATTCATCAACCATCAATGTTTTAGATAGAGCCTGCAACAATGCCAACAAATAAATGAGATAAAATAAAATAGACCAAAAATGAAAAAAGAACCAAAATAATGGCAGTCTAGAAATAGTTTTAATCTAGGAAGTACAGGACCTAAAAAAATCAGTGAGCATCACGACATACATTTAGTGGAAACGTTTGAAGATAAACAGAAAGAATGTTCAGATCCTAATTGGGGCAGGGTCTTATGAGTTTAAAAAGAATCAGAAAAGGTTTCGGAATCAGTCCAAAATGGACCAAATCAGGCTATGCTGCAGTTTTTTTCCCCAACCATTAGCAAAAGGACTAAAAAGCAACACTAAATCAAGGATTGGACTAAATATCATCACAATATTGTGTATCAAATGATTTGCAGTGGAAAAAAAATGGTTAAAGACATAATTCTAAATAGTTACTCTAAATTTAAGAGGATAGATTTTAAAATAGTCATAAAATACTTAATATAAGGCAAAAATTGAACATTAAAAAAAGTCTAGTATGTAGTAAGATCACAAAATAAAATCCCAGCGCATATTATTTATTTAGGTCTTAAAAAGGTAACTAAAGAAAAAGTGCGTCTCTCTGTCTCTCTACAGATCTCTTCCCCAGCTGTTGCGAAGGTTTTACAGCTGGTTTTTTTTTTCTTTCTTTTTTTAGGATTCTTGGTAAAAACCTCTAGTTTTCCTTTTCTTAGTTGGACACTATACTGTTTGAGAAAAAAAATCTAAGATGCAGTTCTTCAGCCACTGAGAGTCATGCACACAACTCTGGAACGCAATTCTCTATTTCTAGCCATGTATTTCAATTGGAAATATACTACACATGCCAATTGCTATGCATAATAAGTGATCCAGCACAAGTGATCTTGCTTGCAGCAACCCTTATTGACACCATCATAACTTCTCAACAAAATGACAGGGAAGTAACGTAACTAATATAAAAGAAAAATGATAAGAGAAAAAAAATAAATAATAATAATGAAAGAAGCTGCATAGAGCTTAGAAAAATTATATACTTCTGAGAACTGTCCATGGCAGAATAACAAATAAAAAGGTTATCTCATTGTTAACTGTGTTGGATACACACCCTCAAGGCAGCTTTCCGAAGAGATGATGAACGCATATAAGCCTTCATGAGTTTCAATGTTAGAATATCCAAAGGTACATCAACCTCATTAGAACTTCTAATCCAGGGATGACCTGCAACAAATAATAGTGACTATCAATTCAGAAATATATATACATATATATAAAGATGAAGAGCTTGACTGGAACCAGAACACTCACATAGAGCTTGCGCAGCAGTCAATCTTTTTCTTTGGTCTTTATTTAATAGGCGCTTGACAAAGTCTTTTGCCTCAAAAGATAGAGAAGGCCAAGGCGCCTCATCAAAACTTGGATCAGCTTTTAGAACAGCCCGAAAGATCCCAGATTCTGTCCGGGCCCAAAAAGGACGGCTGCCACACAAAAGAATATATGCAATCACACCTATGCTCCAGACATCAGCCTCTGTACCGTAAGATCTATGTAAAACCTCAGGTGCTACATAGTATGCACTACCAACAATGTCGTTTAGTCTTTCATCTGCAAATTAAGGTAACAAATTAGAAACCAGCCAATTGACCGATTTGCAAAGCAACTAACCAAACATACAGCAAACTGACAAATAGATGATTCAGATGGGGGAAAAACCTGGCCTAACAAAATCTGACAAGCCAAAATCTATGGCCTTCAATTGTGAGTTTTCATCCTTCGATGTGAAGAGGAAATTCTGATCCATCAAGAAGCTACACATAAGAATGCATGAATAACAAAAGAAATTGCATATACCACATGCAGTGAGAAAATATGCAGTTAAATTTCTATCAAATTGTTTCCAGTAAAATAGAACGTCAATTTCAGTCAGGTCATTCACCGTGCCTGACTTTTTACTATTTGCATCCAGTTAACTTAATAAAAATGGCACATCTACCATAATACAAGAGATGGCATCATATATGCTGCTCTCCTATGATCCAAGGCAGAACTTATATCACACTAGTAACTTTCAAGCATGTAACTACGGCTTCTTAAAGGCATATTACCAAATCCAGCTGCTCAGTTTGCAGTAATATGGTCCTAACTAAGAGAGGGAATATCTTAAGATTTTGGCAGGAAAGATATCTCACGTGCTAGCCATGAGAACTACGATAATATTGCAATGTACACCAATATGCATTCCAATAAAAGATGCATAGACAGTTTCAGCCCACTACATGCACAAGCAAATAAAACAAGAATATGTTTCACCTCAGGTTTAAGATCCCGGTGCACCACACCCTGAAGGTGGCAAAATGCAACAACATTTAATATCTGTATTAAGACAGCTTTTGCATCATCCTCTGAATATTTTCCACCCCTGCAATATCAATCAACTTCATAATTTTTCTTTCTTTGGTCCATCAGCAACAACTTTTTAAATGAAAATATTTCTGACTGAGAAATGGAAACAGCAATTCTAACTGAACACTGATTAACTAATAAAGAAGGAAAAGATACCTTGAAAGTATTCTATCCAAGAGTTCCCCTCCTTCACATAACCTGCAAGATGGATGGCAACTTATAATAACCATCACAATGGATGCCAGGAAATGACCATGAAAAGGAGAAATCAGAGGATACCATTCTTGTCCTTGTGATATGATAATAACAAGTGGAATTTAATTCAAAAGAATTTTGTGCAAAATTAGAACATACTCCATCACTATATAGACATTATCGTGGTCTTCATATGCATCATAAAATTGTACTAGATTGTTATGTCCAGTTAACGCGCGTAATATCTTGACCTCCCTTCTCACATCTTCAATGGCAATAGCTGTGGTCATCTAACAACAGAAACGAAAATCACAATAAGCAAAGAGTAGAGTTGCACAATCTACAAACAATAATACCAAAAAGTGGCTTGCAGTTGCAGAACAATGAAAAATAGGTTCTAGACCTAATTCCAACCAAAGCATAAGGAAAAAAAGATATATCTGAGAATGCACAAACATATTAAGAAATGCATATAATTGATAGTGATGAAAAGAAATTATGAACCCAATAGGGGAAAAATTGCAGCAGCACTGGAACAGAAGTTGGTTCACTACCAGAAGAAAACTAACAATGGCTACAAAGCTTCATGCTTTATGAGGGTTTGAGGGCGATTGTCTATTAGACACAATGTTGCCCCTTGCTTTTCTTTGGCAGAGAGTTTTCCCCCATTTCAATCCCATATCTGGTCACAATTGCCCTACCCAAGAGGCCAAGACCTTAAGGTTATAAACATCGAACATCAATGTCCACCAAAATGGAAAAGGATTACAACAAGAAGTCTAATCAGACTGCATAAAAAATGCAGAAGACACTATTGTTCCTAAGTTCATATAGTAGGAAGACATAGTAACTAAACATTCTATCACCGAATCTATTACTACAAAACTGTACCAAGTTTCATAAAAATAAATCAATAAAAAAAATTCCAGCAACATATTGATCAGGTTCAAGTCATTCCGTGCACCAGTTCACCTTCTATTCAGAAAACTCCAAATTTCATAAGGTTAAAAATTTAAAACAGAAACCAGATCAAGCACCAATGGACAACATTTTCCCCGTCACCTTTTCCAATCAGTAACAAATGGTAAGCTATCAAGCCAGACCCAATTACTTTGATATAATACCAATAAATCGAGGAGCATATGCACATAAACCTCCTATTCACTTGGGATCTCGTCAAAAGCCACATCCTCTAAAACTGGTCCGACGTGAATGTGCATTGAAAAAGAGCACTAAAGAAATATGACAACGGATCCAACCACATAATGCCAAAATCACGAAGAATCATGACTCAGTGACGAGATCACTCGAGGTTGACTAGGGAACCCAATAGATTTAAGGTCAATTCTCCAACAAAATCAAAACCACAGAGCATACCTTCGCTTTGGGGATGACTTTGACGGCAACCTGCTGCCCTTTAAGCTCGCCTTTCTTAAACTTGGCCTGACAAGTGTACCCAAAGTGTCCTCGTCCAACCTCGTCTCCGAGCTCATACTTGCTTAAAAAATGCTTGGAAAATCCAAAGCTCTTATCAAGCCCGGTTACCTCCGCCTCGCTCCCCTCCGGAATTGCTGCCTCGTTCGGCTTAACCGAGCCATGCCGCCTCGCCAGTACAGCGCGTATATGCTTCGCAGGGGACGGCGGGGGGAACGGCCTCCTGAAGAACCGCTTAGGCGTAGAGTTCGCGCTGGCCGCATTCCTCGCCGGAGACCTGGACGGCGACGACTTCTTGGAGAAGAAGTGTGCAGGACTGGGACTATAAAACTGGAAAAACGGAGACTTCTTAACACTCTCTACTACCATTTTCTCATCCTTTCCTGTTTTCTCTTTTTCTTCCTCGTTGTGATCCCCATTGCTAGTGTTTTCCCGTCCATTTCCTGCATTTAAATCTGGTTTAGGCACATCCTTGGGCGGGATAGAGTTATCATTAGCTGGAACAGCGGCGATTCTAGTGTCAGGCACAGGAGATGCCAAAGCGCCAGAGTTTGGGGAGGGTTTGGAGGTGCAGAGACCCATCCTTAAGCCTCCCCAAACACAGAGAGAAATCTGCTAAAGAAAAATTTGATTATCGATTCCTGAAATTGAAAGCTCAAAGCATTGTAGGTGGAATCGAATAAAATAGAATCGCCGGATTCAAATTCTAGGGTTTAATTCTTCATATCACAAATTTCGAAAAAGAAGAAGAAAAGAAAAGAAAAGAAAGAAAGGAGTCTGGGCTTTACGGGAATGGAAGTTCGTCTCTGCTCTCGGCTTCGGAGAGAGAGAAACCAGATAGGGATCTGCAGATGACGATAAGAAAGAATGGTAAATTATTAGTAGGTGCCTATATTTTATTAAAATTAATTATTTAATCATATT
>CAOGCB011367449.1:0-16510 GCA_948266635.1 Cnidoscolus chayamansa | reverse complement strand
TTCTTTACAAACATTCTTATTTCATCAATTCACAACATATAAATCAATCATAATACAAATACTTAAGCATCAAGATCATAGCTTAATACTTTCAAACAAATCATCAAACCTCATTCAGATTCACACTACAAAACCCCAATCCACATATTATAAACATGCACACATTTCATATTATGTCATCATGCACAAGGTAGCATGATGATTTCATGAACTAGAACATGGTATTGTGTACATTGTTACACAATAACCCTATAACTTACCTTGTATTGATTTTCCTTTATCAGCTCTTTCTTGCACTTCAGGAACACTTTCACTTTTAGTACCTAAACACATTACATTTCCACATCAATAAACATTGATACTTATTATTCAAAGGTATTTATAACTATTATGAGAAAAAGTGTATCCTTAGGGTCCCAAAACTTAGTCTAAGTCTAGATTTTCCCCAACATTTTCCTTTGGCAGAAACAAGTCATGCTCGCGACCCCACAAGTCGCGCTTACGACTTCTTCACCGAAGTCACTATCTGATTTTGGCCATTGTCGCGCTCGCGACTTCCACTGTCGCACTCGTGACTTTTGACAGAAATGCTTCTTGGACCTTTTCACGATCGCAACTTCTAATGTCGCGCTTGCGACTTTGTTCCAGAAGCTATTGTCTGGTTTTGGTCACTTTCGCGCTCGCGAAACCAAGTCGCGACGTCCATTCCCAATAACCTTAGTTTTCCAACTCCAACTGCTCTCAATTTTTGTACACTTCATCTCAACTTAACATTCAAGGTTTTCTCTAACTTTTGGCTCATATCATACTCATTTGAGCCACTTTCTATCCAATCTTCACTCCATACCCGATTTTGCTACCTTTCTTACTAACACTTGATATTTTCAACTCATTTCTTCATTTCTTCTAGTTATTTTAATCTCAATTATTTTGTTGAAGTTATATCTCATTTTGACAAGGTTATACTCAAAGTTCTACATCATTTGGACTCCATTTGAGTCACAAAATCACAATTTCCCATTTCTGCATCTTGCTGCAGAATCACTATTCCCCACTCACTTTTCTAACCTTTTTCACCAATTTAGATTCGGTTTTAGTTGAAGTTCTAAACATCAAACTTTTAGCTAACCTCCCAAACTAGCTTCATGTTAAATTTCATAATTTTATACCATCATTAAGACCTTCAAATCGTTGAAAATGTAAAATTCTCTATTTTGAAATTTTCTAGAACTGACAGCTTGACCATTGTCTGTTCTTTCTACAATTTCATGCCTCAAACGATTTAATTACACAAAATGGCTAGACATTTGTAGCTAACATCCTAAGCTTTCTATTGATATATCATTTATCAATTTTGGGTGTCATTTCGATCTCCAGAACAGTGACACCAAGTTACTGTTCATATTGCCCGATTTCCATATTTCACTCTTCTAATTGTTTTCTCACTTCTTTCATCTTTAATGCTTTGATTCAAGTTTAAAACTCATGTTTTCATACAAAGATACCTATTTTTAGATTTTAGGTTTACTTTAACTTTAACCCTAGTATCTCCTTTTTCTTCAAAAATCTTTATACAACTCCAAAATCACAAGTTTATGTAAAACTAACATTGTTTGAACTTTTCTTCTTCATCTTCCCTTCTTTTTCTTCTTCCTCTTCTTCCTTCTTCTTCTCTCCCGTCGCTCTCCCTCTTCCTTTCTCCTGTCGGGTCCCTTGCTCTCTTTTTCTCTTTTTGGTTTTGCTTCACTAAGTCCCCTTTTTCCTTTTTAATATATATATATATATATTCTTTTCATTTTTCTTTTCTTTTCTCTTTTCTTTTCTTATTTCTTTTCTATTTCCTTATTTATGTTTATTTCAATTTTCTTTTCTAACACATATTTCTCTAACTTTTTTATGTTTCTCAATTAAAAAATTTCCCCATATTTTCTTATTTTATTTCTTTATTTTTTCCTTCATATTTGCCTCACACTCTCTTAATTTTATTTATTACTTTATTTATTCATTAAATTACTAATTTTATTAATTTATGTGCCTAATCTCGTAGGCCCAAAATTCCGTTTGTGACAGAGGGGATATTAAGCTTATAAGGGTTTTCTAAGCACCTGTGAAGCTTGGAGATTATAATTGGTTCGTCTCTTACCTATTTAAAAGAGATAGATAGTGAAGTGCAAATCTCAAGAGAAAGCTTGAGAAGAGTGGATGTAGGCCGTTTTGCCAAAGCACTATAAATTCAGTGCTTGAATTTTCTTTTCCCTAATCTTCTATATTTGATTATATATGAATGTGTTTTGAGATTATTGAATGATAAATATTGGTGTTTATTTGATTATATTGAGAATTCATTAAAATAGACATCAAAATTAGCAAACTTGAGCACCTAGCTAATTTAGCGTGAACAATAGTGTGAACAGTAGCGTGAACATTAACTTTTCAAAAGGTAAAAATTGGCTAGCTAATTTTGTATTATGCAAACTTAAGATAATCAATCTCTTACACACTAGTCTAATTAGATAGTGTCCTAGAAGTATTAGGTCATAAATTTTCACTAGAGTTTAGAGCAAAAACTTAAAAAATTGATTGAATCGAAAAAGTGACCAATTCATCCCCTATTGGTCGTTTATATTTGGGACAACACTCTCACTTTCATAGTGAGATGGTTTGGGTTTGGGCTTGGGAACCAAAATATTAGTTTGATTCCCACACCTATGTTTATGCCATTATTTTCAATTTAGTCATTCTAATCTTCCTTTCTTGCCTTATAGTCCTAAATATTCTTAACCTTGAATTTTCATCCTTTCTACATATTTGGATTTTATTTATTTATTTATTTATTTTAAATCTTATTCACTATTCTGGCTCGATTTCTAAATATTCCACAAATATTCCATTTGAGAATTTATAATCTGACATCACAATAGCATCGGGTGTTACACCAGTGAAAAATGTTGGCTAATATAATTTTAGGGTTAAATATTATCGTGTGTGTATGTAGTTGTCGAAAACACTACAAAAGTCACATCATCAAAAAGTGGACATCTTGCTCCTAGAAACATAACTCAACTAACAAAATAGAAGACTCTTTATAACAAAATATAAGACTCTTTATAATAAAAAATGATGACTCAAATATTTTTAGAGTTAGATATGGTCATATATGTAACAACCCAGATTTGGGACTCTTACCGGCATTAGAATCTCAACCACCTGAAGGTGACTGAAACCCTAACAATCTTGACATTTCCTATCCATTATGTTTCATTTGCATGTCATTTCATTTCTTGTTCATTAACATTACTTCCCTCTACATAACATCATAAATAGATCTCATATAACATAAGGATCAAGGCAAATATTCACATACGAAATAATTAAATTCCAATTTGCAAGTATCATGACCTTACCTACTAAAAACATATCATAATCATACTTATAATTGCCTTAATATCAAACATGTAACTTTATAAGACATCATATACATACCATTAATTATGAGATTGAAACATGTAAATTACATTAAACATTCTTACTTATGCATAATGACATTTAAACATTCCTAGGGTCAATTACTATTGTAAGGGTTCTTGCAGTTGATGAGCCATTGTCCGTGTTGAGGGAAATCAGAGAAAACTATTTTTTTTGGATAAGGCACAAAATTTTTTAGGTGAGACTCTAGTTTCAGGGTCCTTCGGCACCCCATGTTGTCCTTGAAGGTTAAGTATATTTAAAGATCATGCTCATTTAATCATGCCAATACTTGGAGTCTATGTCAAGATGTCTATCCCCATTTCACCTGAATAATCTAGTTGATAAGATCACATTATATGTATATTTTCTTTTAAGATTTATGTTAAATTTTTATTAATATTATAAGAAAATATAAAGAATTGGTATTTAATAGTGTTTATTGTAAAAATTCAGATTTTAAGGACCTAAAAGCAAAATACAAGTAAACCGGAGGAGATTTCAAAATCAAAGAGCAAATAAAGGACAACATCTGAAGGCCGCCTACCTTAGGCCGACCTACTATTGAAGGTTGCCAACCTTCAGGCCAGCCTAAAAGCTTCCGCCAGCACTTGAAAGTTGCCGGCTCTTAGCTGGCCTACATTCAAGGCCGCCAACTTTGATACAGCCTTGAGCCGGCCATGATTAAGTCCTCGGATATCCATGCGAAAATCTCTCCAAAATCCTATCTTGATTGGTCTGCTCATCATATCAGCCATACCTTCCTCCTCTCTAGACTCTATAAAGCCCTTTGTGTGAACCTTGGAAATTAATTCTTATTTTATCTTGTAAATCATTAGAATTCCCTCGGGAAGTTTAGGAATTTGTCTTCTTTCTGAATCATTTTCATTGTTACTCCAACATTTAGTTTTGAGCTCACCGTCGATTGAAGAATTCTAGGAATCATTTTAAAAGAGAAGTTTTCTATTCTACAAATTCAAGGAAGATTACAACACTTGTTTCATTTCTATTTTTATGCAATTTAATAGTTTACTTTTATTATTGAATATGTATTCCATTGCACATGCTCATTTAAATTGTCTTTATGCAGTCAACATCATAATGTTCTAAACCATCTTTACGGGAAACATGATGAAGCCCTAATTTAACTAAAATGATTATTTTATTTATGTTATAAGACATACAGATATGTGGAATTTTCATATGGGAATTTCTACTATGAATTGTGTTTTATAATTGAATTCAATTTATAGAAATCTAAATGACTCGACAGGAAAATTAAGAGTTTATTAGGAACTCTCAAGTAAGATTTAATAAATTATGCGGAAGCGGCATTACGTAATCTTATTAGAAATTGACCTAAGTGTTTATGCAATGTTTTTATTTGATTTTTCATTAAGTGATTAGGAGAAATTATTTTAAGGACATTAGGTAATCATATAATTGGAAAATTTATGATTGTAATTTAGAATCCTCCATTAATTTTAATTAGCAGGACCTATTAAATTAAATAGGGGTTTTGATACTTTAAAACTTGAAAAAAGATTAAAGATTTGTCAATTTCTTATGAAAATCCACATAGCTATAAGTTATTATAACATGAAAGCAATATGATTAGTAAAATTAGGGTGGACTTTATTTTCCTACCATCAATCCATACAATTTTAAAACAATTCTCTTTTTGCACATTTAGTAGTATAAGCCTTTCACATTTTTTTTCATCAAACATCACTGCCTAAATAATAGTAGAAATTGATATAGCTCTAATACTTAACTAATCTTTATGGTTCGACACTCTTCTCTCACTATATTACTTGATCTGATCAGGTATATTTTCCGGTATTTATTCACGCTTTATTTTATATATCTTTTTGCATGGATCAAGTTTTTGGCAATGTTGCCGAGGATTTGATTAATATTTGACCACTTTCAATTCTATTGTTAATTTAGGTGCACTTTTTTTTATTTTTGCATTTTATGATCGTTGCTTGTTATTGTTTGCAGGTGTTTTATGCGTCGAAGTAGAAATGCTGAACTTCTACCAATCAATCTTGAAATAGAACACACCTTGTGACAACTTAGAAGAGATCAAAGAAGAAAGGAAGAAGTTGTAATGGTAGACGATAACAATAATCGTACTCAGGGTGTTGGTAGAGCACTTTGGGAATATACGGTGCCTATTATTACAAGTCCTACAATCAGAAGGCCTGCTATTTAAACCAACAATTTTGAACTAAAGCCAACACTCATTCAGGTGGTTCAATCAAATCAATTTGGAGGATATCCAAATGAGAGTCCTGACGAGCATATTTTAGTATTTATTCAATATTGTAATATAATGAAAATGAAAAACATATTTGATGATGTTATTAGATTACAACTTTTTTCATTTTCACTTAGAGATAAAGCTAGGACTTGGTTTAATTCACTGCCATAGGACTCTGTAACCCACTTGGGCTAACCTCTCATCTATGTTTTAAGGAGATTTTTCCACTAGCTAGAACTGCAAGGTTAAGAAATGACATCACTAATTTCACTAAGTTTAGTGGTGATTCACTGTATGAAACATGGGAAAGATTCAAGGATGCAATTAGAAGATGCCCTTATCGTGGATTGCTAGAAGATGCCTTTATCGTGGATTGCCAGACGATCTCCTTACTGAGATTTTTTTTATCTCAGTCTAGATGAGACATTAAGGTCTTTGGTAGATGCTATTTCTAGAGGAGCACTAATGAGTAAGACTTATAAGGAGGCTAGTGCTTTGATTGATGAAATGGCCTCTAGTGCACATAATTGGCAAAATGAAAGAAGTAAGTCTAGAGTAGCATTTGTCAATGACATGGACAATTTGACAACTCAGATTTCAGCTCTTATAGCCCAGGTAAGTAAACTCACCTTTTTACCTTCTTTTAATGCTAATCAAATTTCATGTTGTGAATTATGCTCAACTCATGAGTGCCCATTTGGAAACTCCTCCAACTCAACTTATGGAGAGCAAGTAAGTTTTGTCAACAATTTCCAAAGAGGTAATCAAGGACCTTATTCAAACACCTAAAATCCAGGGTGGTGTAACCATCCAAATTTCTCGTGGAGAAATGATAACAATGTACTTAAACCACCTGAATTTCAAAAATGAGGTCCTAATCACAATACCTCCCATCAACAAGGTCCTAATCACAATACCTTCTCTCAGCAAGGTTAGTATAAAATGGAAGAATTAATGTTAAGTTACATGCAAAAAACTAACACATCGTTGCAGAATCAATAAGCAACCATTAGGAATTTTGAGAATCAGATTAGTAAGATGTCTTAATAGTTAAGTAATAGACCATCCTAAGGGTGTGAATCCTATAATGTTAAGGAGTGGTAAGGAATTGGAGGAAAAGGAGGATGACCCAAAGAAAGATATAGGGAAACAAAAGGAAGAGGAACCAAAGCAAAAGTCACCAAACGTGAAATCATGTGTTCCTCATGTTCCTTTCCCTAGAAGGCTAAAGATTGGATTCACAATTTGCTAAATTTTTAGAAGTCTTTAAGAAATTGCAAATTAACATTCCTTTTGCAGAGGCACTTTAGCAAATGCCTTCATATGCCATATTCATGAAGGAGTTGCTCACTAAGAGGAGAAAGATAGACGTGAATGAACCTGTGATGCTTACAGGGGAGTTTTCTATGATCCTACATAAGAATTCATCCAACCTACCAAGAAAAGAAAGAGATCAGGGGAGTTTTACTGTTCCTTGCACGATTGGTAATTTTCATTTTGATAAAGTCCTTATAGACTCTGGTGCAAGTATAGATTTAATGCCTCTATCTATTTTCAAGAAACTAGGACTTGGGGAATGCAAGGAGACTCATGTCACCTTACAACTTGCTGATAGAAGTGTCAAATACCCAAAGGGTATAGTGGAGAATGTCCTAGTAAAAGTGGACACATTCATCTTTCCAGTTGACTTTATAGTCTTAGAAATGGAAGAAGATAGAGAAGTACCCATGATCTTAAGAAGACCATTTCTTGCAACAGGTAAGGTATTGATAGATGTGGAACAAGGTAAGCTAATTTTGAGAGTTATGGATGAGGAAGTAACTTCTAACATTTATGACGCTATTAGGAAATTTGATGACTGTAAGTCTTGTTATAGAATTGATGTTATTGATGAGTTTACTTGTGAGAATATTGAAGAGAATACAGGTATGGAGACAATGGAATCAATTCTCAAGGATCTAGATGAATGGGATCAAGGCCAGCTTAAGGCAACCTCAAGGCCATCGGCCTTGAATGTAGGCCGGCCAAGGACCAATGAAAAAATCAATTGAATAATGTATGAAAGAAGAATCAGAAATTCGACCTCGCTACTATGAGGAGCTAGACATAAGTGAGAAGAAGCCAATCCTATCATTGACACATCCCCCCGATGCTTGAGCTTAAACCATTATCTAGTCATTTAAAATATGCATATCTTGGAACATATGGCACTTTGCCATCAAGTAATCAAGAGCAACGACTTTTGGATGTTCTAAGAGAGTATAAGGAAGCTATTGGGTGGACCATTACTGATATTAAGGGAATTAGCCCTTCAATTTGTACTCATAGGATATTACTTGAGGCTGAGTGCAAACGTATAGTGCAGCATGATAGAACCAAACATTTGGAGGTTGATCGGCATTTCATCAAGGAAAAGTTTGAAGATGGAGTTGTCCGCCTACCGTATGTTCGATCAGAAGACCAGTTAGCTGATATCTTGACAAAAGCAGTTGTGAGACAGACCTTTTATGAAACTTTACGCAAGCTAATTGTTGGCGACCCCACAATCCAACTTGAGGGGAGTGTTAGAAATAGAAGTTTATTAGAAACATAAGTCATCAGGTTTGGGATGATCTCCTTGATTAAAGGATCAATCCCTTCCAAAACAAAACACATCATGTACTAGAATTTAACTAGAATTTAGCTACAACTAGTCTTTATATACCATCGTCCTGTAATTCATAAAAATCTCAATAAAAACATAATTCTAAACTATCTATGTTCTCTACTATTCAAGCAAACAACTAGGAGAGTTTTCTCGAATACAAATTAAAACTCCTGCTCTCTCTCTCTCTCTCTCTATATATATATATATATATAGATACTCTCTAATAAGGCTTGTGCATTGCAAGTGTCTTATTTTTAATAGCCAATTGGACTTATGACCACTGAAGAAGAATTTTGTCCTTATTTGGACAAAAAAAAGGATAATTTTTGGGCTTATTAGTTATCTCCGACGACAAATTTAAATTTTTTCCTAAAAGATTTTATGACATCAAAATTACATTTGGAAATTGACATTAAACTCTGGTTAAAGTTGAGAATTAATTGAATGGTATATCATTTATATAATTTTACACTCAATCTTCACTTAAAACATTTTAGACTTCTTAAAACTTCATAACATTAATACCAATAATTTAAATAAATATTGTATGAGTAGAATTCATTTTGAAAATTCATTTGTATTTGAAATATTTTTAACCACTTTTTTTTATTATTTTATTGTAATTTTTCAATAATAATTTTACTGACATTTGTATTTGAATGTTGTAATATTGATAAAACTTTTAAATTATTGAAAATAACTCGGATTTAAAAAAAAAAGTCAATTTTTTTAAAAAAAAAATAAGGGTAAATTTCAAAACTCCTCCCTCAATTTTGTGTTATGTAAGAGCACAGTCTCTAAAATGGAAATTGAAACATAAATTTTTTTTCCTCTTGTAGTTGGTTATAGGTAGTTTGCTAATGTTGTTTTGTTCATGCGGAAAATAAAATTTTCATCATATTTTTTACACATCAGCCCTCACTTATCTCTCTCTTCTCTCTTTTCTTTTTCTCTCTATTCTTGTCCCTCGAATGAACAACAACAACGAAAATCTCTCTTATATATTAATTTGTTCTTCCCTTGAACTCTTATCTAAATATCTATCTTTCCTCTCCTCTCCTCTTTGTTTTGTTCTTCCCTTGAACTCTTATCTAAAGATCTATCTTTCCTCTCCTCTCCTCTTTGTTTTTTTCCATTTTTTTATCTAATTGTTTATCTCAACTTTTTTTCCTTTGAAAAAGAGCTCATTCAAATGTCAAATAGAATGTTGTCATCGAAAGAGATCGCATTGTGTGATTGTGATAAAAAAGCTAGATTAACAACATTTTGGAATAATGCTCATCTATAATGAGGTTTTATTGGTGCATCAAGTATGGGATAAGCATAATAATTTAGTGGGATTATGAAAAAAATTGTTGGTTTTTCTATTTTTTCTTAAATTATATTCATAAACATGTGTAGAGAATAGATTTGTAATTACCTTCATTAGGCTTACTCAAAGTTTCCAAACCAAGCTAATGAAGTTAATGTTGGATCGAACAAGACAAATAGAGTAAGAAAGAGAAGCATAAAAATTAAAGATAGGAAGAAGTTTCAAATATTAAAGTAGCTATTTATTTTGGTGCTTGTCATAGTGATTATTCAAAAATAGTTGTAGTTGAAGTCACTAGCTATGAAATGATCGCCGTAATGCTAATTTTAATTTGTTTCATCTTGCCTGTTTTATATGTAAAAGATGAAAATTGTATAAGATTATCTAAAACTTTAGGCCTAGATATTTTAGTGGAGACTGCAACACCCCCTATCCAAATTATGTATAACCCAGATAGAGTGTGTACCTCCTATGCTTTTACCTATTTGCTAATCCATTAATAAACACAACTAACTAAATTAAAAAAGGATAAATTAAAAATTTTAGGCATATTTATTATTTACTCACTGTATAACTTATTTACAAATGATTCAACTCCCTTTTATTTTATAAAATACTATTCTAACCCTATACATTACTATGTACATATCAGCTACTAGAAATCAACTGCACAATAAATAGATACAAACCAACTGTAATAGAAACTTCTTATCTGCAAACCTTCTTGCTTGATCCCTAATCTTGTTGCTTAGAATCTACATGTGGTAAAGACCAACACGCTGAGCATTTTCACTTATTGAGTATATAAAATAGAAACAACATATAAAATAAAATATACTCAACAACAAAATATCATGTTAATAATTAAACAAATTTATGCTTATTACCAGTTCAAACAATTTACATAATATCATCAATTAGTTGCCATTAACTCACTATTTATCAATCTATAGCATTTAATATTAAGTCATTCATTATATAGCCCATATACGTTTAAGCAAGATCGATCGATAGATAAGGGAGTGTCTGTGTGTGGTGGAGGGCGCACCGAGCCAGTCCACATGGAGTACCTACCTGTAGCCCTAAAAATCCATACAATGCAAAAATAGGCAGTATTGTAGGGTCTTTATGACATATCATACCATTAAGCTAGCCTCGTAAATAACTAGAGCCATCTCTTAAATTAATATTTTATCATGTGTCCATGGTTTGTTTTCCGATCAAGGGACTCGAGGCACACCTGTCTCCCCAAAACATTTCATTGCACAATTTTAATTCATATCATATTCAACCATATAGATTTGTTATTCATCATATTCCATTGTTACCTTTAGGCTTCACTCATCAAAGCCATTTTGCACTTCTTGTTTATCATATTCCACTACTATTTTAAGGTTTCCATAATCAATCATTCATTTCATATTTTGAGTACTCATTTTCATACATGCTTATTTTCACATTTCATTTACATATTAAATTTCATGCAAGAATATTACATAATACAACTATACCGAACTCATCATTTTCTTTAACACACTTTATTCAATAGCCATATAATGACCATTATGTTTATTTATATTTATTATAGTCAATTCATATCACGCCCCAACTACCAATTAAACCGAGAGTTCTTATCCTATTATCTCATCATTTGTTCACTTATTCTTAATTATTATGTTTAAGCTTTCATTACTCAATTATTCATAGCAAATAGATCTTAACCGAATCATCAAACAAGAATTAACCATTTTATTAGCATGCAAAACTTCTAACAGTTCCATTCCTATGTTTTCAACATCAAAATCATTTGAACAATGGTATATGTAGAAAAGATCCTACTATTCTCAATATACGTTCATAACCCTAAATTATCAAATATATATATATCGCCTAACCTGTATCATTATTATAAGAATATAACATCTAACCTGGATATGCACTTTCCCTTTTCTTTCTTTCTTTTCGCTTTCTCTTTCTTCCTTTCTTCTTCTTATCATGCTGCTCTCAATCCCTTCCTATCGTTCCCAACTCCTAATCCTCTGAAATGTTTATTTCTCTTTCTTTCGTTATAAAACAGGGAACAATTCTAAGTTTAAGTATTTATATCCCTACTCTCTTGCCACCTAACCCTTACTTAGGACAGGTGTTAATTTTGAATTAAATGGTAATGTCACTAATCTATTCTCTTTGACAAATGGCACTTCTTAAAGTAGGGATTACATTTAATATCCACTCAAATCTTGTCTTAACTAACTCATTCCTTCCTAACCGAGACATCATGGACCATTCTTCTTTTCTCTTATCTTTCTTCCCTTGAAGATCGAACCTTCATCCTTCCTTAACCATATCTCACATTTCTCCATCATGTTCAATGGACCATTTCCTTATATCATCCCTCATGAGCTGAACCATTGATATTCCATGCTTAGCCGAGCTACGTTCATCTCTCACCCATTGAAAATCGAACCATCCTTATCACGTCTTCATCGAATCATGACAACAAGTCCATCTTCCCATCTTCATCCAATTGAGCCATTGCTTCATCCACTCGTGACCCATCTCCTTATTTCTCTACCTTCCAACCGAGATACATCTCTCACTCTAGTCCTTGATCGAGCTTTCACCTCTATTTGACCAAGACATGTTAGTCTCTTTCTCACCCTTTAATCGTGATACATACTTAACTGAAATTCATCCTTGACCGAGCCTTTCCAACCGAGATATATTTTTCTCTCACAACCAAGACATGCATTCCTTTCCCATCCTTGCTTCTCTCTCTTTCCTTCAAGTTTACCTTACATTTCTTAACTAATTTTATTTATCATTTCTTTATGACTTAATTAGTTTATACTTGATAAAACATACTTCTTCATTCATACTTGTTAAGTTATGCATAGTTGTTTAGGGTTACAGAAAATAGAATGTTACAAAGACAATGAGTTTTGGTTGATGTAGCTGTGTTATTGATTTAAAAGTTCAAAGACTATTAATTTACACTATTAAATGTTAAAAGAAAAATAACGTTACATTTGTAAAAATTGAATGACCATTGTGTTTTATAATTAAGAGCGTTGAGTTGTGGCTTTCACTATAGAAAACAAGATTTTTGTGGCGGATTTTATGACGGAATATAAGCCCATCACAAATGATATGTGTTACCGACAGATTAGCGATAGAAATAATACTAATATCTTTACGATGGATTTGTGAAAGAAATGTATTTGATTAGTGACAATTTTTTTTCCATCACTAATCTTCAAAACGGTACTGATTGGTACCGTTTTGTTGTAACATCCCGAAATGCATAACATTTAGGATAGACTAGAATATGTACATTATATGTAAAACTAGATATATGTTAAATGAAATTTATAATATGTTAAATGTGTTTTTCTTGTTTCATGTAACTTGATCAAACTATGATAGAATATTAAGTTAAACCTTAGCTACAATCCAAGTAAAACTGAAACCCTAATTCATCTTAACTAATAATGGGAAATATGTCTTGGTCATGGTAGTGTTAAGTAAATGTAATGTGTAACTCAGTTAAATAGGGATGCGTGTAACAACCCGCTTTTCCGGACTGCTACCGGCGTTAGAATTCTGACCACCTGGAGTTGACCGAAATCCTAACAAGTCATAAACATTAACATTAACATATTTCATTAACATAAACATTAACATATAATCTCATGCATAAGAAAGAATTTTGATACAATATTAACTTAAGGAATGATTAAATTCCTAGTACATGTGTCTTACATTATACTTGTACACAATATCATGGTGAATATAAACATAAGTACCAAAAATTCTAACGTAAACGTTTAAGTAATAGATGAGATTATACAAACATGTTCGTTAACTTCTATTTATCTTAGGGGCAAATTACATAATCACCATTTAGGACACATCCAATCTACCATGTCTCTTCAGTTCTCTGTGCATAACCTGTGAAAAATAGTATGGGGAGAGGGGATGGGCAAGGGATATCAAGTCTATCTTGGAGAACCAACTAGCTTTTGCCAAATGGTCGAACAAATAAACAATTCTCAGCAATGGGTACTTATTCTTTACGGTGACCTTGTTTAACTATCTGTAATCTATACATAACCTCATAGTTATGTCTTTCTTTCTTACAAATAGTATAGGTGCACCCTATGGTGATGTACTTGGTCTGATGATATAAAACTACCTTTATTGTTCCTTTTAGTTAGTATGAATGGATGGTCATGTCGTTTAGGTTAAAAAAAATGCTCTTTCAGAATTCTAAAGAATAATGAATGAAATTTTTAACTTGTATTCTAAATTTCGTATTGTATACATAAATGATGTTGTTGTGTTTTCAGAGTCTATAGAACAACACTTTAAACATTTAAGGATATTTTTCTCTATTACAAAACAAAATGATTTAGCCATTTCAAAATATAAAATTTCTCTTTTCTAAACTCGAATTAGATTCTTAGGATATTATATTTGTCAAGGAATTATCACTCCTATAAAGAGAAGTTTATGAAATTTTTTTTTATGCCAAGAAAGTTAGTTGGCATAATTATTTGTAGTTGCATCTTATTTAAGACACTTAAATTTTCTCCAAGTATAGCTATTTGCTTTATTCCAAATAAATGGTCCAATCAATAAAAATAATATGAATATGTTATATGTGTGATTCAAGTAACAACTAACTCTAGCACATTAAAAAATACACATTTTTGTAATAAGTAGGTTGAATACTCACGCTTAGATAATGAACATATAGAATTTACTTTTCCCAATACTCAATCATTAAGATCATAATAGTACACAAATGGTTTGAGTTTGATATAACTTGGGCTAAATATATTATCACACAAGCATTATTGGTTTTTCTATGCTTAATGCATCTTGTACTAAAATTGTGAGTTATTGAACACCTCAATTTGTAATACTCATCACTATCACACATAAGTTTGTGCAATCAACACAGTTCATGCTTACACATGATAATAAGCAAGTGAATGTTATATTGACAGCTATATGGAATTTCATAGTTGCTAGTTGTCTTCTTCATTTGAAGATTTATTCTTTTCACTATCTTCGCAACTCTTCAACATGCAAATTTTTTTCTTAAACATAAGAAAATTTGTCTAAGCATCAAACATCAACCTTCATAAGCTCGCAAGGATGATCTCAAAAAGAAAGTTCATTATGTTATAGATAACTTTGCTAAATGTGGACTTTGATCATTGTTAGTTATTGAACTTGGGTTTATGGCTAAAGAGCTGGTAATGTGAAATGGAAATGGGTTCAAAGGTGAAGGTGAGGATAAATTTTGGGGCTAGTTCCGTGTGAGAGCCCTAGCCAATCTTCACTTTAGTTTCTCAACTTTTCCATCTTTTCATTTTAGTCCTTACATTTTTATATTTTAGTACTTTAACTTTTATAACTTAGCATTTTACCTCCCAAATACTATTCTGGCTCGATTTCTGAATATTCCACTAATATTTTAGTCAAGAATTTAGAAGCTGATGTCGGAAATGTGTCACGTGTTACAAGTATCCCTTCCCTCCTCTTGTAATATCCATGCCCATATTTTCATCCCTCATATCTACATTATCAACTAGCAGATCCCCTTTGGACATCCTAGAAGGCTCTGCCTTTTCCCTCTTTACATCAAAGGACCTTTGTGAGTCCCTTGATGTATCTCTCTATGAGCTTATGCTAGCTTTGTCACTCACTATCAAGGTGTTAGGGAGATCCTCCATTCCCGCATTCTCAAGTAGAGCTCATGATAATCAATCTGATCAATATAATCCTCTCATATTAGCTATTATTAAAAAGGAAAGCATATCATATTGTTAAAATAACATTTAGTTCATGTGTCACCATACTAACTCACATAGCAATTCACATCATCAATCATTTCATGCGCATAATATACATGTCATCATATTCTTAGCATATACATCATCACAATCATGACATTTGACTTCCTAATGGACGTGCACTCCCTATGGTGTTTGCCCCATGGAATTCTACAACATTTTACATACATCTTCTAGGTCCTATCTTGTGAACCTAACGCTCTGATACTAATATGTAACAATCTAGTTTCCTGACCTGCTACTGTAACACCCGAAATTTGATGACTGCAGCTACAAACCAACATATATCCTTTCCAACATGCTTTGTCCTTACTCACATGCTTTCTAAGAGAACTTCTCAAAAGGTCACACATCCTGTAATTGCTCCAAGCCAAGCACGCTTAACTATGAAGTTCTTACGAAAGGCTTCCAAAAAGGAACGTGCACCTTGTTGATATAGCTAGTACCTATCAAATCTCTTAAGCTATTCTCAATTGTACAGTCTCATACATGCACAATCTCGAAATCACTCAACTGTGCAGCCCCATCCCTACACAGTCTCAGGATTCCTCTTTTTCGGGTGTGAGATCGGTTCATTCATATATCCCTCCACCTAGAAGCCTTCCAGAAGCCGCTCCTTGTCCGTGCTCTCTCTAGCACCGGTAATCACTTCCCGCCCTCTTCTGTCCTGGGTATTACATGCCCACCAGCTTCCGCTTGGTTCGTCCTTGAACCACACTGTACTAGGAGAGGAACTGGCTCTGATACCAACTTGTAACACCCGAAATTTGACGATTGCCGCTACAAACCAATATATATCCTTTCCAACATGCTTCGTCCTCACTCACATGCTTTCTGGGAGAACTTCCCAGAAGGTCACCCATCCTATAATTACTCCAAGCCAAGCACGTTTAACTATATAATTTTTATGGAAAGGCTCCCGAAAAGGAAAGTACACCTTATTGATATAGCTAGTA
>CAOGCB011366311.1:0-12173 GCA_948266635.1 Cnidoscolus chayamansa | reverse complement strand
AAACTACAACTCTATTAAAACATTTGAAGGATCAATATGTATCGTCATCAGTCTTATCATTCTTTCGTCAAAAAGTTTTCATTGAAGTTTAATTAGCTTATAAATTAAATTTTATTATTAAAATTTCTTGATTTAGTTTTTAAAAAAATAAAATGCTCATTTTTTTTAATTTCATTTTCTTAAAGAGTAAATATTGAAAACTTTTTAAGTTAATTTAGAATAAAAAAAAAAATTACACATTTTCAATAAAATATAGAAGTAAAATTGATCATTTCATACTTTGTTGCTTTTTTGTTTAGTGTACTTGTATTTCAAAACAAATATTGATAATTTATTTTATTCATGATGCATTATTATGAAAAATTAAGACATCATTTGAAAGTAGTAATCTGCTAAATCTTATGAGTTTAATTATGTCCATATTTGTTCATTTTGCTCAGACTTGCTAATTTTTATTGAGCTCATTCACTAAAATCACTAGGTTGATGGAGCACACCAATTAATTATTGTCGAAGTCGCTACAGAGGGAGAGAATTTTTTTTTTATTAATAAATAATAAAATATTGCGTACAAAAAGCTTTTATATCAACACTCCTGAGAGAGACATGATTGGTCCATTCATGAAGACATGATTGGCAGCAATGTGCAAAGTTGCTTTATTGCAGCACTTGAGAGCAATAGCCATTGAATAAGAACTTGCAAATCTTTAAGAATGCAAGTGATCCACGAAAATTCACAAATAGTGGTGGCTATTGCCTTGTATTCTGCTTCTACAAAAGACTTGGAAACTAAGATTGCTTCTTGGTTTTTTTAGGAAATTCTAATAGCTCGAGCAATATCAAAAAGGTGCCTATGTTTTATATCAATTACCCATTTTGTCATAGAGTATAAGGATAAGACTTCTAATGTAGAACACCGCTATTTGTAGACAAATGAGAACATCCACTATTTAAGAATTCAGCACCTTTATCAGACATTATTTTAAACAGAAACTCCAATTTAACTTCCAGTCAGAAAAATGTAAATGAAATAGCAACAGTGTCAACCTTAAGTTACTCTAGAAGTAACAAAGTTAAACATAAGAATGATTCTCTTTGTTAATGAATTGACTAGAGATAGTGATATTTATATATGATTGTATTACTCAGAGCTAGCAGAACTTGCTTAATGGTGTAAATAGAAAAGCTGGACTTGTTCAGCTTATAAAGTCCTACATCTTGTTTGCCCACAACTACTATATCCTTAGTCAATTGGTCATGGAAGAAGTAACGAATGGGATGGACAATAAGCTTCAAGACGTATTACTAAAGCAACTTAGAAATTGTAAATAAAAAGCATATCTTGCAAGGAGAATGAAGTGTAAAAGAATGTGATCAACTTATGGATGGGTTCATCTAAACTATGGCCCTTGTTTCATGACCCGCCTACTCCCCACATATGCCTTAGCACAATAAACACCTATTAAACTAAGCTTACCAGCAAAAGAAGTTAGACTTAGATTGGAAGAACAACTTGATTGTTCTGGAGAGGAGTGTACTATGCCATGCCTAATATGATTCTTCCTTTTCACCAACTTACAAATCTTATTGAAGAGAATACAATATAGCACCGAGCTCCTTAATTTTATTTTATATCCCTGGATTAGTTCAACTGAGTCTCCACAGCTCCTACGTTTCCACAATTACTATAACTTTGGAATTAATTGACCACTTACCTTGTCTACCATTCTAAGATCTGTTCTTATTTCTCCCTTTATACGATTTTGGATGCCCAATCAATTTGAAACAACCCTCTTTTGTATGCCTATTCATATTGTAGTAATTGCAACGCCCTTTCTTGGAATCATGTTTCTTCTGCTTCATCCTCAGCAATTGAGTCTTTGTGTTGCTTTGCTTTGTGTTGCTAACCAGGCTATAGACTCAATGGTCTCAGCAATGCTCGACAAGACTTGTCTTTGGGACTCAAAACTTCAGAATAGTAAAGTATGCCTTGTTTATATAAGGCAAAGGATCCATCAACATTACCTGATAAGAATTCATGCCCACTAGAAGCATAAGCTTGTTTCTGTAATAGCCCGATTTCTCGGACTGTTATCGATGTTAGAATATCGATAATTCGAAGGTGATTAAATTAACATTAACATAAGCATTATAATAATCTCATGCATATAAAAGCCTTTTGGCTCAACATGAACTTAGGGAATAATTGAATTTCTAGTACATGTGTCTTATATTATATATGCACACATCATCATAAAGAATATAAACATGAGTACCAAAAATCCAGACATAAATATTTTTAAGTACATGAGATTATAAAATATATTCTTTAACATATCCTAGGGGCAAAAACATATATAATTTACATCTAGTATTACGTTCGATCTATTTGGTGTTTTCAATACATCTTGCATACTTGTGAAAAACGGTGTGGGGATAAGGAATGGGCAAATGATATAAAAGGGGTAAGCTATTTGAATAGCATAGTGAGTAGATACCAAAAACATACACAAAATATTATTTTTGTACTTGTGTATGCATCACCTTTAAACAATTCACATAAAATAATATTGTCATCAGAAATCTCTGAGTAGTTCTAATTGGCAAGCCATCTTCTTAGGACTACTCAAATACTTTATGGGCTAGCTACTTCCTGCAGATTTTCCTATGCGCCACAGCTCCTTTTGGCCAGTTATGGACTTACCATATCATAGCATATTGATCTCAAGGAAAATCTTAAAGTCTTACATGTTACTTCCGAGGGATGTAACAGAGGATATTTCAGAGGGACGTACCAAAGGATATACTGTGAGAGTTTGGTATCCTTGCCGAGTGGTACCCCGAAGCCGAGAAGGAAGCTAGAATTTTTGAAAGCATGGTTTCTCCGAAGGGAAAGGAAAATGGCAACAATGGGAAGGGTGTAGGTGAGATCGAGGTCCAGCAGCACTCCCTTAACATAACGAGATAAAGGGTGCCTTGAACGAAGCCTTGGAAAAGAGCACGATGCAAGGTGAGGCTTGGAGATCCGCCCTTTCTAAGGAGGTCATTGCCTTGAAGGAACCACTTTGTCACGGGGTCGGATGTTCTTTCCGAGAAACACCCGCGCGACACTAGTAAACTCCCTTCAAGAGTTCTACTAGAGTTAGCCTTTCCCCTTAGACTAGCCAATTCACAAGGCTAGCCTCTTTAGAGTGTTACGCAGCGGAAATCAAACACCCTTAAGGAAGATCCAAGAACCCAAGAACCTACCTTAGCCAACCCAATAGGCTAAAGGGTATTTTGGAAGCTTAAGGATAGTTTGGAAGAGATTTTGGGGGAAATAGGAATTATATACACTTGGGAATTTTACACAACTCTTAGTGTACAAAGATTCCCAATAATTCCTAAGACTAGCTCACAAGCTTTACATGGTAGCCCCAAAGTGTGCCTAAGTGTTGGAAGTGTGCCTAAGTGTTGGAAGCCCCTTACACCGCCTTTGCAAGTTCTAGACGCTTTTGGCACGTTTCTGCCCAGTTGAGGGCGTGCTGGGCGCTTCTGGAAATTTCTGGCGCCTTCTAGCAAAACTGGCATAGATAAACCTCGCTCCTGCGTGCTCTTCCAATAGCGCCTAGATCACTCTAGCAACTTCTAGAAACTTTTCAGGACTTAACCTCGTTTCTTGCCTGCCATGCACGTGCCTCCCTCCAGCCCGCGCTTGGAGTCTCCCAGCTGCTTCGCGAGTCTTCCAACAACTGTGCCCAGTGAACCTCATTTTTGCCTAGCACCTCTCATAATTGTCTAGAACCTTCCTAGATGTTCCAAACCCACGTGCCTCACTCCGTGCATGCGCCTGCCACTTGCTTCTGGATTTTCCCCATAATCTAGCATGGGCCATCTTAATCCTATTTTGGCCTTGCGTCAAGCTTCCAGCTGCACCTGTCTCGCTGGCGCTGGCCAGTCGTGCTGCGCTGCCTCAGTAAGAACCTCGTTGCCTAGTAGATTCCTCACAGCTGTGCCAGCACCTCATGGCACGCACGGGCCTGTTCTAGCTGCTGGCTGCCGATTCGCTCCCCGCTGATTGGCTAGCACCCTGTCCAACAGATTTGGCCCGTTGGAACCTCATTGCGCTGTGACACTTTTCCGCATGCCTCCCACGCCTCGGCCTACCTCTCGACCTATTTTCACCACATGAGTGGGCGTCCTTGGTGCAATCACTTTTGGCACGTGACATTCTCCCCCACCCATTATCGCAACGCCCTCGTTGCGGTGTCGTCGCGCATCCACCATCGCACGACTCGGATACCACCACACTTGCACCTTCTCCCTTGTGCAAGCCTTCATGCACCCTTGCATGATCTAAGTTGCCTTCACTAAGTGCCTCGGTTGCTCCACCCTTGTCCACGTGGCTAGGTTCTCGCACTTCCCTTTTGGCTTGACACCTATTCTCGCCCTCTCCCTTAGAGCAATGTTGGAAGCCCATTGCACCGCTTGTGCAAGTTCTGGACGCTTTTGGCACGTTTCTGCCCAGTTGGGGGCTTGCTGGGCGCTTTTGGAAATTTCTGGCGCCTTTTAGGTAAAATTGGCACAAATGAACCTCGCTCCTGCGTGCTATGGGACTGTGGCATCTGCGCGATGAACCTCGCGCGCGCGCAGCGCCCGCTTACTCCGCATCCGCGTCTCGCAGCTTCTAGGCGTGCCCCGCGCCTTCCAGCAGTGCCTGGATCACCCTCGCAGCTTCCTGAAACTTTGTAGGACTTAACCTCATTTCCTGCCTGCCATGCACGCGCCTCCCGCCAACCCGCGCCTGGAGTCTCCAAGCTGCTTCGCGAGTCTTCTAGCAACTGTGCCCAGTGAACCTCATTTCTGCCCGGCACCTCCCATAATTGTCTAGAACCTTCGCCGACGTTCCAGACCCACGTGCCTCACTTCGTGCACGCGCCTGCCACCTGCTCCTGGATTTTCCCTACAATCCAGCTTGGGCCATCTTAACCCATTATGGCCTTGCACGACATCCAGTCGCACCTATCTCGCTGGCCCTCCTGGCCAGTCGTGCTACGTTGCCCTGGAACCTCGCTGCTTGGCAGATTCCACGCAGCTGTGCCAGCACCTCCGGCATGCACGGGCCCGTTCCAACTGCTAGCTGCCAAATCGCTCCCGTTGATTGGCTAGCACCTCGTCCAGTAGATTTGGCCCGTTGGAACCTCATTGCGCTGCGACACTTTTCTGCATGCTGCCCACGCCTCAGCCTATTTTCACCACATGAGTGGGCGTCCTTGGTGCCATCACTTTTGGCACGTGACATTCTCCTCCACCCATTCTCGCAATGCCCTCATTGTGGCATCGTCGCGCATCCATTATTGCACTACTCGGATACCACCATACTTTCACTTTCTCCCTTATGCAAGCCTTCATGCACCCTTGCATGATCTAAGTTGCCTTTACCAAGTGCCTTGGTAGCTCCACCCTTGTCCACGTGGCTAGGTGCTCGCACTTCCCTTTTGGCTTGACACCTATTATCGCCCTCTCCCTTAGAGCGATATTGTCCTTTTCCCTTGGACAACGCCACCTTCCTCGGAAATTTTGCCACCTTCACTACGACACCCTCTTCCATTCCCTTCGGAAGATCACCATTAGACAACTTAGAGTGAGTGTCGTACCTTCTTCGGTCGGGTTGCCTCGAGCTTGAGATTGTGCTCCAGCAGCACTTCCCTTCTCCTTGTGGCTAGGTGACTGGCTCCTCCGGCTCCTGTACCTATTCTTGCTCCTTCCCCTAGAGCAATGTCGCCTTCCCCTCGGCAACTCCACTCGCTTCGGACTTTCGGTCGCTAGACTATCGAAATCACCATCCAACACACAATTAACCATCTCCCCAGATGGCCCCACCTCTCCCTTCGGTGGTTGCTCCTCCTTCGGCAACTCATCCTTTTTGGTTGGACACTCCACCACTGTACCACATTCCCTTTGTGGTTGGGTCTCCAACACTTCCCTATCACACACCTTCGACGAACAATCACCCATAGTGGCAAGAGTACCTCATCTCTTCGGGCGTCCCCTCTTTAAACCACTCATTCGCCTAGGGCCCTCATCATCACTAGAGGAGGAGAAGGATGAAGTGGATGTACTTACCTCGACATCACCACGAACCCTTTCGTGCACTTCATTGCCAAGTCTCCTAATCTCCTCAATCAACCCCACTAATGCTTTTCTCAGCATCTTATTCTCTTCCTTCAAGGCGACGACCTCCGTAGAAAGGGCAGATCTCCAAGCCTCACCTTGCATCGTGCTCTTCTCCAAGGCTTCGTTCAAGGCACCCTTCATCTCGTCACGAAGCTCGTCATCCCTTGACTTCAGCTCCATGATAAGGGTCTCCATCTCCTCGAACTTCTCATCTTGCCTTCCCTCCCCGTGAAGCAATGATACCACTTGTCACGGGGTTGGACGTTCGCTCCAAGAAACACCCGTGTGGCACTAGTAACTCCCTTCAAGAGTGTACTAGAATCAGCCTTTCCCTTTAGAGCGATATTGTCCTTTTCCCTTGGACAACGCCACCTTCCTCGGACATTTTGCCACCTTCACTACGACACCCTCTTCCATACCCTTCGGAAGATCACCATTAGACAATTTAGAGTGAGTGTCGTACCTTCCTCCTTCGGTCAGGTTGCCTCGAGCTTGAGATTGTGCTCCAGTAGCACTCCCCTTGTCCTTGTGGCTAGGTGACAGGCTCCTCAGGCTTCTGCACCTATTCTTGCTCATTCCCCTTGAGCAATGTTGCCTTCTCCTTGGCAACGCCACTCTCTTCGGACTTTCGGCCGCCAGACTGTCGGAATCACCATCCAACACACAATCAACCATCTCCCCAGATGGCTCCACCTCTCCCTTCGGTGGTTGCTCCTCCTTCGGCAATTCGTCCTTTTTGGTTGGACACTCCATCACTGTACCACATTTACCTTGTGGTTGGGTCTCCAACACTTCCCCATCACACACCTTCGGTGAACAATTACCCATAGTGGCAAGAGTACTCCATCTCTTCGGGTGTCCCCTCTTTAAACCACTCATTCGCCTAGGGCCCTCATCATCACTAGAGGAGGGGGATGAAGTGGATGTACTCACCTCGACATCACCCCAAACCCTTTTGTGCACTTCATCTCTAAGTCTCCTAATCTCCTCAATCGTCCCCACTTTTCATGGGGTCGGACGTTCGCTCCAATAAACACCCGTGCGTCACTAGTAACTTCCTTCAAGAGTGTACTAGAATCAGCCTTTCCCTTTAGACTAGCCAAATCACAAGGCTAGCGCCTCTTTAGAGTGTTACGCAGTGGAAATCAAACACCCTTAAGGAAGCTCCAAGAACCCAATAACCCACCTTAGCCAACCTAATAGGCTAAAGGGTATTTTAGAAGCTCAAAGGTAGTTTGGAAGAGATTTTGGGGGAAATAGGAATTATATTACACTTGGAAATTTCACACAATTCTTAGTGTATAAAGGTTCCTAATAATTCCTAAGATTAGCTCACAAGCTTTACAAAGTAACCACAAAGTGTGCCTAAGTGTTGGAGTCTCTCAAAGCTCTCTTTCCTTTTTTTCCAAGACCCCAAATGAGCTATTTATAGGTGTTGGAAGCCCCTTGCACCGCCTCTGCAAGTTCTGGACGCTTCTGGCACGTTTCTGCCCAGTTGGGGGCGTGCTGGGCGCTTCTGAAAATTTCTGGCGCCTTCTAGGCAAAACTGGCACAGATGAACCTCGCTCCTGCGTGCTACGGGCTAGTGGCGTCTGCGCGCTGAACCTCGCGCGCTCGCAGCTCCCACGTCCCGCAGCTTCCAAGCGCGCCCCGCGCCTTCCAGCAACGCTTGGATCCCTCTCGCAGCTTCTAGAAACTTCGCAGGACTTAACCTCGTTTCCTACATGCCATGCACGCGCCTCCTGCCAGCTTATTCCTGAAGTCTCCCGGTTGCTTAGCGAGTCTTCCAGCAACTATGCCCAGTGAACCTCATTTCTGTCTGGCACCTCCCAGAATTGTCTAGAAAGTTCCCCAACGTTCCAGACCCACGCGCCTCACTCCGTGCATGCGCCTGCCACTTGCTCCTGGATTTTCCCTGCAATCCAGCCTGGGCCATCTTAACCTTATTTTTGCCTTGTGTCAGGCTTCAAGCCGCACTTGTCTTGCTGGTGCTCCTGGCCAGTCATGCTGCGTGCCCCAACTCGAATCTCGTTGCATGACAGATTCCTCGCAGTTGTGCCAACACCTCTTGGCATGCATGGCCCGTTCCAGCTGCTGGCTGCCGAATCGCTCTCCACTGATTGACTAGCATCTCGTCCAGTAGATTTGGCCCGTTAGATCCTCATTGCTCTGTGACACTTCTCCGCATGCCGCCCACGCCTCGACCTACCTCTCAGTCAATTTTCACCACATGAGTGGGCGTCTTTGGTGTCATCACTTTTGGCACATGACATTCTCCCCTACCCATTCTCGCAACGCCCTCGTTGTGGCGGCATCACGCACCCTCCATCGCACGACTCATATACCACCACACTTTCACCATCACCCATTTATAATTTTCAATTTAGCAATTTCATTAATTTTAAAATATAAAATTTAATAATTAAATTATAAAATTAATTATTATTTTTAAAATAATAATATAATATAATATATTTAAAACTATAATTAGATTATTATGTATTTATTAAATAATATTTAATTATTTTATATTTATATATTTATAATAGATTAATTGATGGTTAAATTAAAGTCAAATTTTATTATATGTATATTATTAATTTAAATAGTATATTTATAATAAAATTTGAAATCGTTAATATATTTAAATTATTTAATAAAATTGATAGAATTTATTATAAATTATTAATATAAAATTTTTAATCCTTTAAAGTACGGGTATCAATAAGTAGATTCGGGATGTAAGAGCCATGTTATTTTATTTATATAAATATTATTTTAATATAATAAAATTTGGAGTATAATTATTATAATATTAAGTAATTATATATTTATTTTATTTATAATCATTATAATATTAAGTAATTATATATTTATTTTGTTTATAATTATTTTAATATTGAGTAATTATATATTTATTTTATTTATAATTATTTTAATATTTAGTAATTATATATTTATTTTAATTTAATTTATATCATTTTATAATATTTATATAAATTTCAATAATTAATATATTTATGATTATTAAATAAAAAATTATATATTTTTTAAAAATAAAAAGAATATTATAACATTAAATTAAATATAAATCAATATACCATATAAAATTATATAAAAAAATAAAAAATAATAAAGTATCAATATAAATTATATTGATGCAGTAAAATAAATATTTAATATCGATAAAAATAATAAATTTTGAATATAAATAAATTGAACTAATTATGAATATAATAAATTAATATAATATTTTCATATATAAAATTGATATAATAGATTTTTTTATGATCTTCAATTCGAGTTTGTGATTTTGAGATTCGAATATGATATGCGATTCGAGTATGATATGTGATTCTGCGAATCGAGTATAATTTGTGATTCATAATCGATTATGATCAGCGATTCAAATATGATTTGTGATTCGAGTATTATATTTGACTTGAGTATGAATTCTTATATAGTATATTTTATAGAGTTTAAATATAATTAAGAGAATAAAGTTATATTTAAAATAAATTTAATAATGTATCTTATAGAATTTAAATAAAATTAGGAGAATAGAGTTATTTTTAATATTGTTTTATATATTTAATTAAATGATAAATTATTAATATATTTTTATTAATTATTAAAATTGATATAAATATTATAAATTAAATTTATAAATAAAAAAATATATAAATTTACGAGGGATGTTGATTAGAACGTGCGATCATTTCTCTCAACGGAGAAGCCTGACAACCAGATTTGAATGTTGAACCTAAAGTTTCAATATTGGGATTCATATTCTGTCTTTCACGAGAGTTTATGTGGTGGTCAGATTATGACTGTCACATCTTTTTTTTTAAATTATTATTTAATATGATTTAATTAATTCACCTATTTAGTTTTATTTATTAAATTTATTTAATATGATTTAATTATTTCACCTATTTAGTTTATATTTTCAAAAAAATTATTAATTTTATTTAATCTTAATATTTTATATTTTTTAAAAATCAATCTCTTTAAATAAATGATTAACCGTTTAAAATATTTATGCTATTTAATTCTTTTAATTTTAAAATATTTATATATTTATTTTTAATAAAAATAAAAATAATGGTTTATTTATTAAAAAAATAGTAAATAATTTAAATTTTATAAAATATAAAAATATTTTAAAAATGTAATATTATTTTATTAAATTAAAATTTGAATAATTAATAATTTGATTTATTTATAAAATGAATAATTTACTATAGAAAGTTAAGAGATTGGGTTTAAAAAAAAAAAATATTAATATAATAAAAGAAGGGCATCAAATTTACAAGACTTGAAAGGGAAGGTATGCAAATTGGGTACCTTACATTAGAGAGAAATGAAAGACAGTTTGTTTACAGACTGCTTTCTTTCTGTAACTAATTAATTCTTTTTAGAGGTGATACAATATAAGAAGAGTGTCTACAAACCCACACACACAGAAAAAATGATTCAGTGAACTCAGGCCCACAACAGCTAAATACACTCTCCCATCTCCCACACTTTCAATAGAGAAATGATTGTTTATATTGATCGACAGAACTAAAATAATTCTAAAATATTGATATAATCGAAAATGAAAAATTTTAGAAAAATCAGTTGAATAATTAAATTAAATTAAATTAAATTAAAAAAAAACATCTTAAATTAATAAAATCAGTGGATGGATTTTGAATTTGGAGTAATGAATTTGGTCAGTTTATGTCCAAATTGTGAACACTCTTAATAAAAAAAGACTACTAACTTATAACATTATAATCAAACAATATAAAATAAATTATTCTCTACAAAATACAAATTATTATTATTTTTTTGGTAAATAATCGGAAACTAAATTTTATTATTTTAAAATGTCATATTTAAAATTATATATTAAAAAAAAATTAGTTATTGCCAAACTTCATTAATTAACTTAAAACTTAAACAAATTTGAGAATTTAATTTTTTGGATTAATTTTCTATTCAAATATAATTTTATCTTTCGTAATTCTTCTTTTTTTATTTTATGTTTGGATATAATTTAAATAAGTTATTCAATTTATTTATTTACTTAAAATAAATAAATTTACAATAAATGTGTGCACTTATGTTAAATTTATTTTTAAAAGTGCTTATAAGTATCAACCTAGATATTAATATTATTCAATAGTGCTAATATAAATATAAATATATTAAGACCATTAATTAATTCAAACACAAAAAAAATCATATGCAAAGAAAACTTACAAACAAGTGGTGTAGAGCTATTGTTGTTTTTCAAATCATAATTTCACAATCCAACTATTAAAAAAACAATAATGATAACATATTCGAGAAAGTATGTCGATGAACTAAATTGGTTACTTAGCTTAAATGGGAAATAAGCCTGTTATTCGACTCATATAGGAAATAAAATAATTCGAGACAATATACAAAATAACTAGGTAGGATTCCTAGGTCAAGCAAAAACAAGTCGGCAGATGGGAAGTAAGTTGAAATAGCTGATTAAGTCACGAAATAAGTCGATATAACACAACACCTAAGGAAACATTTGATAAAGTTAGTTGCATGGATGGAAATACCAACTACTATGGCACAACTAATCTGCAACTCGCTCTGAAACTTGTATAAGAATGTTATATACTATGTAATTCATTTATGAATAATAAGAATTTCTCAATCTTTACAATTATTATTATTATTATTATTATTATTTTTTTTTTTTACATTTGAGGCTTCCTTAGTTTTATTCATTGCCCCGTATCTCTTTGCTATTTTCACAGTATCAGAGTCTACTGATTATCATATAGCTTTCGAAAAATGATATAAATGAGTGCATAGGCATTCAAAGATCAAATAGCTTACACGATTCATATCACTTAAGGATGATCCTTGTTAGCATCCCACTTAGGAGAAAATTACTTGACTTGGAGTAAATCTATGATCATTGCTCTAAGAGCAAAGGACAAGCTAGGGTTTATTAATGGAAGATGTGAAAAACCCATAGAGAACTCA
>CAOGCB011366182.1:0-14606 GCA_948266635.1 Cnidoscolus chayamansa | reverse complement strand
CTTTTACACTCTTTAAACTTTCAATCTTTATCATTTTAACCCCTAATCACTTTTTGGTCCGGTTTTCGTATATAGATTTCAATATCAAAAAGGTGCTAGGTGTTTCACACATTTTCCCTTTAAGAACATTCATCGCCAAATGTTCCACATAAAATTTAGATCACATAATACACAAAGCATGTCACATACATATTATTAACGTAATTATCAGTTGCATAACATCATCGTATACCTATCATTTTATTAAGTGGAAAATGTTATTGTTATAATTTTCATTTATAAAACAAATGAGAACATTACTAAATGATCTATTTCCTAGTTTCTCTAGTACATTTTCCCTTATGGTTATGATTTCACATCTCTTTTACCATATGTATCTCCTTATTTTGTAACCTCTTAGTCTGGGTGTCGAGAATCCATATTGATCGCTCTATAAATGTGAGATTTTCATAAATATCAATTTCAGGTTCCTTAAACTTATTCAGATATGACTCAAGCTTTCTCGACATTAGAACATATAACAAGGGTAAATCCTTTTCATAAAAGCTGTCAAATTTTTCCTAAAGGTTTCATCATTGATTCTTTGATAAAAATCAATGTACCCTAAAGCTAACTTGTCCTTTTCATCACATCAGATTACCTCTTTTATAGGAGATACCTTCAATAGAACCATCTTCTCTTTTTGAAACACTAACTATTTCCTCGTAACCATTGCATAACTTCTCTATCCTATTGACAACTATTATAAATCTTTCCCTAATTATGGGAACAACCCTGTTAATGATTTCTACAATCTCAAATCCAGTCAAGGCTTACTCTTCATCCTATTCTCACTATATAGACAATATGCACTTCCACCCATTTGATGTTTCTTAAGGAGCCATCCCATTACTAGAATGGTAGTTGTTACTGTAAGCAAACTCTACCAATGGTAGATTTTGCTTCCATGAACCTCCAAGTCTAGCATACACATCTGTAACACATCTTTTATAGTCTTGGTGACCCTTTCTAACTATCCATCAGTCTATGGGTAGAAGGATGTGCTGAAGTACAATCAAGTATCACAACATTCTGCAGATTTCTCTAGAATCTCAAAGTAAACTGAAGTCCTCTTGTGAGATACTATCGACACTACTGCTCCATGCAATCTAATGATCTCCTCTACTTAACACTGTGCCAGCTTATCTATTGAATACCTAGTTTTGACAGGAATAAAATGTGTTGACTTTGTCAATATGCCTACCATAACCTATATTGAATCACATCTATTAGAGCTTACCAATAACCCCACATTGAAATCCATATTAATTTATTCCCACTTATATTCTCAAATTGGTAGTGAGTTCAACATTTTTTATGGTTTCTGATGCTCCAACTTTACTCCCTGACAAACTTCACACGTTGCCACAAACTGAGCCACTTCCTTCTTCATGAAAGGCTAACAGTGTACCTTTTTTAGGTCTTAGTACATCTTAGTAGCTCTAAGAGTGAACATTATAATGAGCATAATGTGCTTCCCTCATAATTTTCCCCTTTAATTCCATATTATCTAGCACCCATCATTTATTATTAAAGTGGAGAATACCTTGACAATAAAAATTAAACCTTTTTTTTATTCTCTTTATTATACTGCTTTAGCTTTCTTGATTAACTCTATATCTTTATGTCATTTTTGAACCACTTATTACAAAAACACAAGAGTCATTCTAACAATGCTACTAAAGTACCATTATCAGTTACCTCCAATCATAAACTTTCTTTAATCAACTTATAGAACTCTTTGGTCTATAATCTTCTTTCAATCGACATGTGAGAGACTACTCAATGACTTTTTAGTTAAGTGAACATGTAACAACACTTTCCTTACTTAGACAATATTTAATTTACTAATTATAGTCACTCATTAGTTCTACTCACCTTCTCTGCCTCAATTTCTATACTTCCTAACTCAATATGTTTTGAAGGTTTATACTAACAGTAAAGATCTCATATCTTACCCTATAAGGGTAATGTCTCCACACCGTCTAAGAAAGGATCACTACAGCCATTTTTTTAAATCGTGGGTAGGATACTCTATCATTCCGCATCAATATAATCCCAAAACCACTCATACACATCGTAAAACACGGCAAAGTCCTTTCCACTTTGAAGATAGGGCTGATACTGATGTTGTGGTCAACTTTCACTTCAACCTTCTTTTTATTTCGCTCACATTGTTTTGACTACACTAATTTCTAAATCTTTTGCATCAAGTTGATCCTAAATGTTATCTTTGCTATATCACCATCTCTATTTCGTAACTAGAGATAGCTTGATTGTAGATCATTCTTAGAGAAGTAACTTGTTCCTACAAATTGATCTAACAAATCATCTATCCTAGGCAAAAGGTACTTATTTTTTATCTTTACTTCCTTTAGTTGTATATAATCACTACCTAACTTTTTAGATCCATATTTTTTCTTTATAAACATTCCTAGAGAACCCCAAGGTGGTGTGCTAGGCAATAAAGCCCTTATATATCAATCTTGTAACTATGCCCTTAATTTTCTTTAAATTTGTAATCATCATCTTGTAAGGTGAAATAGAGATAGGCTTGAAACCTAATAATATTTTCATCTCAATCTCTATTTCCCTATTAAGTGGCAATCCTATAAGTTCCTCGAGAAATACGTTAGGATACCCTCTCACTACCGGCACTAACATTAACTTTTTGACATTCCAATTTATCAACTTCATATAAATTATAGATCTCTAGTATGCTCTCCTAAGCAGTGCATATGCCTGCATATTCAACTTCAAACCTACCGGCATACATATCTCCTCCCTCTAAAAGATGACATTAACATGTCATCTTCATCAACACTAAATTACCTTTAGGTATATTGACCCATAAGGGACTCTGCATTAAAGCAATCATAAATCTCACACTTCTCACTACTTTAGGTGTTATAAAGAAATGGGTAACTCTTAGATCTATCAATCAACATATATATAAACAATTGATGAAAATATTACATATTGTCATTATGCATGAGATGTTAACCTCTTGCTAGGTCATGACAATAGTATGCACTAGTACAATGGAGCTTCCTATAGGTGCACCTGACGAGGAACCTGCCCTTCTATCTCTCTCTTGACCTCTACCTTCTGAGGTTGACAATAAAGCCCATCTAGCAGTCAGCTGGGCCTCAATGCCCAAAACCGTCTATTATGTTTGAGTTACTCTTATCATAGTAGGACATTCTCAAGCTAGGTGTCCCTCCCTTCCACATCAGTGGTAAGCTTTGGTTTCGCACTGACAAAGACCCTTCTGAAACTTGCCACATTTGGCTTATGGCATTCTATTTAAACCAAAACTAGAATCACTATTCATCCCAAACATCAATTTTAATCATTTCCAAAGCTTATTCTTTTTTATACCTTTTATAAATCTCACCTTTTTTTCTTCTGCTATCATAACTTACTAAGGTTCAAGAATAGATAATACCACAATGGAAGGTAAAACTAGTTGGCTTCAAAGAGTTGGGTTTTTTTTGGTAATGGTTCATCCCTTGAGTATTTATGTTAAAAGAATATTTTTATTTTTTCAAAATTGTTAATGTTTTATGTGATTTTATTTTTTTTCAAATATTTTTGTAATTAAATTATTATTGATAATAATTATTTCGATCAACTAAATAAATAATTTAAAAAAAATACCTACCAAACTAATTCTGTAGGTAAATGTCAAAATTTAAGAGTTAAAATTCCTACCATAAAAATTTAATTGATAATTGCCTATAATGAAGTCGTCGGTAATTTCCTACAAATTTGCATCTAAACTTTGGTTGCCAATTTTTAATAATTTGGTAATTTCTTAGATAGGTAGACACGATAATTTCATCGGTAATGGCGTCAGTCATTACCTACCAAATCTTTCGTCAGTAATTACCCTTGAATATGTCGTTTGAAATTTTGTAGCAAATCATTCACATCCCATGAAATTTCCACCACATTACCTACGATAACAGTTGTCGGTAATTCCTTATGCTTTGTAGTCTGTCTGTAATTACCCATTACAGTGTCGCTGGCACTTCGGTCGTAAATACTTAAGAACCTACGAAAATTGCATACAATATACTGACGAGATTGCTACATTTACCTACAACATATTTGGTCGGGAAATATACTTACGACACTGTAGTGGTCGATAAATTTTACCGATGAGCGAAATAGTGTACAAAATAGCTTTGGTCGGTAATGCAACGATACTATGAATTTACTACGAAATTTCTTATGTTTTGGTCAATAATTATCGTAGCGATAATTTTCTTTTCTTGTAGTGTATAGAGCTTTGAAATTGAAAGCATACTTACATGTCCTAACTTCCTATGTCATATCATAGCATTTGCATGAATAGATATAAAGCATCTCGAAACATTATTTTTAATCATTTGGATGTCAATTAAATATATATTATCAATTCTTGATCCAATAAAGACAGATTTATTATGCAAGTCATATATTTCATAATGAGTAGTAAAGAATGTGACTTTATACCTTTATTACAAAGTTAACTCACACTTAGGAGATTGAATTTCAAAACTTGCACCAATACTATGTTTTAATATAAATATTTTCTCCAATTGATTTAATTCTAATGATTTGTGCCTTTCCTTTGTCTCTAAATAATATAATTTCTCCATTTCAAGCTTATTCTTCAAGCATATTTTATGGTCCTTTTCTTTGTTGGAGAATTCACTATTTTCATCAAGTTTCAAGCAATATATGTTTGCTACTTCTTTGTTACTTGATTATTCACTTGTTGAATCATCTTTTCCTATTTATGTGGCTGCAATTGTTTTCTTCCCCTTCTCATTTTTGCTTTTTTCTTCTTAACTTTCGGACAATCAAGCTTGATGTGCCTCATTTTTTGCATTCATAGCATGCCACAATTTCATTTGATTCTTTGTATGGTTGTGAGCTTTCCTTTGGTGTGTATTTCTTGATAAATTTCTTGTATTTGGTTCCTCCCTTCTTGAAAGCTCTTATAAACTTCCTAACAAACATAACCATGTCATTTTCATCAGATGAAGCACTAAAAGTATCACTTGATTTGTAACATCCTACTAATCATATAAGGCCAACAATGCTACGACAATCATGTTCAGGGTTAAAGTTAGGCACGAGTAAGTCGCAATAAGGGAGGTGCTTGCTTATATCGATGTGCTAACTTATAATCGAGGTGCTTAGAACTTAAACTTTAATCCATTAATAGATAAATAATTTAAATATGATTCTAATGAGAGGGAATTAAATTTTAAAATAAACTACATAAAGTGGATACAAATACAGAGTAAGTTTACCTAGTAAAACTATAAAGAGTAAAATGGCCAATGTGACATGTGTGCTTTTGTACACATGGAAAAAGTGGAATTTCCTAAAAATAGTTTAAAAGCTACATGAAAAGGGCTTGAATAATACAAAAATAAAGTTAGTAGGTCAATCTATAAATAATGAAACAAGTTGAAAAATTGAAATGGAAAAGGTGGAAGAAAGTTGATATATAATTTTGAAAAGTTTAAAAGCAATATTCAATCCCAACCATCAAAGTTGCTTCACGTCTTCATCCTAACAATGAATATTTCTTAAAAGAGATCTAAATAGGTAGAAAAAGATGAGAAGACATTCATTTTCACTAATTTCTTCATATGGTCATGATTACATTCCACCATGTCCACCATTGGCAACTCTTCACCAAGCCTACAACTCTTACAATATAGGCTTTAAAATGCAAATCAATGAGCTCTTATTTGGTTTTGTTGAACCATTGTCAAGGTGCTTATTGTAACCCATACAATGAGTAATTTAAGCAATAAATAAAACCAAGTGTATCATTAATAACAAAATGAGTAAGTTGTTCCATGTAAACCCTATTCCTTAAACCTTACTAATGGATGAGTAATAATGGATTCAAATATAAAAAAAAAGGCATGTAATGACTTTCGCTAATTCGACAAGCACTACGTAAAGAAGTATAAGTAATTTTTATTGAATTTCAAATTATTGAAGATAATAACAAAATTAACATCATGAATATTAGAAATGGGCAAGACAATCATGCCATTTGTTGAAACCAACAACATTTGCAATTGGATCAAAAGATTAACAAAGTCAAAGAGGTAATTTAAAGAGTCCCCCATTACTTGCATTATGTGTATATCCTTCATAAAACAAGAATTCAATTAAAAGATTATTATGCTTAGTAAGTGAAAAAAAAAACTAATTATGTTCAATAGATGGAGAATGAAGAATATGATTTAAGTAAAGAGAAGTAGTATCAAGTAAGACAAAACAGGATCCATGACCAAAATTTGGAATACACCCACTAATATTAGTTTCAATTTCAATAGAATCACTATAGAGGATGGTTGAGTGATCTTGCCTTAATCTCCAATAATATGGTAATTAGTCTTAAAGTCAAGTGTCTAATGCTGAGAATAGGGGCAAGCACTATTTAGGTTTAACTGAAAAAAACAAATCAAAATTATTTAATTTGTTTTTTGAGTTCATTTTTTTTATTACGTTAATTCTCAATTTTTAATTAAATTTTTTTTCAGTTTGATCTTTGGCTTCTTCTGTTAATCACAAAAAAAGAAGATTAAAGTCCCCTTTTTCTACTCCGTATTTTCTTCTTTCATTTGCCTTTTAAAAATGTTCATTTTCACTTTCTTGCACCATTTTAGAGACTCGGATTACAATCTACTTTAATGTTGAGACTAGAGCTTGGTATAATAATCCCAACCGCTACATATGTCTAGACTTAGTGACTTGAGTCGAGATCTTTTTCATACTCTATTGCTTCATAGGTTTTTGTTTTATCAATTTTTAATGTGAATTTGTGGTTCTAATTGAACATTTGGATATGAATTTGTAAAATTTTGTTTCTTACATTATGGATTAGTTCGGTATTTGTATTTATATTGGATTTTCATTTTGCAAATGAGGTATTTAGGGTTTGTTTTTGTGATATGTTGTTTACCAGCATTTGGCATTAGGTGGGGGAGAAGATCCGTAATCGTTTGTGAATAATTTTCATCAAAATTCAAAATTCATGGAATCTAAACCATAAACCATACAACCTTATTTGATTCACAGGTCTTTTAATCACATGTATCAATTCATGAATTAAAACTATAAACCAGAGTTTAAGTGTACCTTGTTTGCCGAAAATGTGGAATTGAAGAGAGTTCCCTTTCTCTTTGATGTTCTTGTTCTTCATAGAGAATAGAACCAGAAGGAGAGAAAACTAGAGAGAGAAAAAAGTTGGTTCTTTCTAGAGAAAAAATGTTTTTTCCTTAACTATTCAAGGGATATTTATATTTTGAAGAGATGGCAACTGCCATCTTGGCAGTTGCATAATCTTACATGGATCCGGGTTGACCTATATGGCTGACCCGAACCTAAATTCTTTCATCTCCCACTCACTCATGATGGATCGACTCTCCTTTATTATTCGGCAAATTCATACTTTACAAATAGACCATGTGACCAGTTCATACTTTCGAGAGCTCAATAACTATATACATGTTAAGATGATATAGTATCTCAATTAATAGAGTTTTTATAGTAGATGTAGTATGTAGTACCCTTAACCATTTATCATAATTAAGTCTCTCACAATCTCTATTATAATTTTATTTTGAGTTCATAATTATGTTTACGCTAATTAAACACAATTGATCGGTCTATGAACACAAATAAAGTGATATTATCATTATGATTTCCTCCTTTCACGATGCTCTTGACCTTAACTTAATTTGCTTTTCTAGAAATGTCACTAGATTGAATAAAAAATATAATCTTTTGGTAACATTCTAAGATAGCAATCATTAAATTAAGTATTGAGTAACCGATTAGAGTCATAAGGTACAAGGTGAATATTACTTATTCAGGCTTCACATAATATCAAGTAGAGATTTAAACTTGTATTTGCCTTATTTGGACACTTGTTGCATACGTGGTATGAATCATGTACACATTATTATTTTTTTTTAAATGCATATGTCTTAATATTTCCAATCTTGTGCAGATGATGACTCAAATATTTTAATGTTTGGCTTTAAGTTCACATATCTACTACAAACAATAGACTTCAAAACTCACATCTAGCATTTATGATAGATCGATTATTTTTTAATCAAATATAATCAAAATTCAGTTTCAACTACGACACTAATTATAAACTTTGAGCTCACATATATTATTATCTTTTAATAATAATAAGTTTATAATTGTCTCATCTTCATTAGTCACTAAGATAATGAAGGCAACTATTTGTGTGAAAAAACAATCTTTTACATTTCTGACATACATAAAAAACACTTAGAAATTAAGAATTAAACAACCAAGCTCTAATACCAATGAAGAATTTTCATTAAAATTCAAAATTTGTGAAATCTAAACAATGAACCATACAATCCTATTTGATTCATAGGTCTAGTTTTAATCACATGCATCAATTCATGAATTAAAACTATAAACCACAGTCTAAGTGTACCTTGTTTGCAGAAAATGTGAAATTCAAGAGAGTTTCCTTTCTTTTTGATGTTCTTGTTCTTCATAGAGATTAGAACTAGAAGGAGAGAAAACTAGAGAGAGTAAAATGTTGATTCTTTTCGGAGAAAGAATGTTTTTTTTTTCTTAACTGTTAAAGGGATATTTATATTTTGAAGAGATGGCAATTGTCACACCCTCACGGGACATGCCTCCCACAAACTGACTAATGACTTTCTACTATGATATCGGAAATCACTTATCAATCTGTAAGAGATTATATCAGATTGTTGCTCTATAATTTTTTTTCTTTTCTAAAACATCTTTACACAATAATTGAACCGGTCATTTTAACGTTATTAAATTTTAATATAAGTCATAAAAAAATATGTTCATTAAAAAGAAATGTAAAAGATACCATTTTGATTCACACAACTTGTGCATTTAACTTATACATTTATTGCCATTTATTCTACTATTATAGTTACAATATACAAAATACAAAATACGGTAGCTTTGGGATATATGTCACAAGCATAGCTTAGCTACCTCTGCTACCTCAACGTTAACCACGTCTACTGATTGCTATGATTCTACTTGCTACTCTTACTTGTATTCATCAAAAATAACGTTGAGTACGACTACTCAATAAGTTACGCACAATACACAAATAGCATACATAATAATAATTTAAACCATGCACATCGACAAACAATTATCTCATATCAAATATCATCATATTCCATAACATAATCACATTATTTCAACATTCTCATTCTCAATGCGTAACATAAGTCAATGATGAATATGATGTTTCAATGTACTATGTGAATGCATTCATGATATGCACCCACCATCCTTATATCATCCTATGGTCATATCTCATAATCCGAGTCTCACGAATATTCATTCCAAGTCTCATAGAACTAACATACAAATCGAGTCTCATGAATCCATATATATGTGCAATACTCGAGTCTCACGAGAATATATGCATTGTGTTTTACCCAAAATATACCATCAGGCAAACCAAGTCTCATGGATCCATATATATTGTGCAGTTCTCGAGTCTCATGAGAATATATACGTCACGTGGTATTTTACCTAAGTCTCAAGAGTTTTCTCCATCTCCGGCACACCATGTCATGTATGATATGTTATGTGAATTTCACATTACCATATGCACTGTTACACAATCATGTTTCAACAAATCATGTGTATATGCTTTACATTATTGTCATGCCCATCATAATCACTAAATGTCCATAACGATTATTCACATTTCTATAAAATCACATCAATCTCATATAATTCACCAATAACACTTCACATTCAGTGTCTCAATCACATCCCATAATCACAACAAGGCACACAAAGGTTCAACATTATATTTTCACACGTTCCTGCATAGAATTATACACTTCTATGGAAAGTATGCTTGGTGGCCCCCAAACTATGAATCATTTGAACACTAGGTACCAAAGCAATAGCAGTTAATATAACCATGCAGTCACACACTTTGCATACTATCATTTTGGCATGCAGTCACACCAAAATCCGTAACTTACCAACTATTGCTTTTTCCTTATCGACCATTCCTTGGTCTATGGAAATCCCTCTGACATGTATACCTATTTCACATTATAATTTCTCAAATCAATCATCCATAAGCATCTTTCTTTCAATCATAATGATAGGTATGGTAAATAAGCCATATGACATAAAATCTATCTTATGCGATCTAACATTTAGGGTTTATTTCTGTCCTTAAATATTTATTTACTTATTATTAGTTATTAAATATTAATTTATCTTTTGAATAAGTCATTAAACATAATTTTTGACATACACCACATCAAACCCCTAATCGCTACGCATACAGTTACCCAATTTATTTGGGAATCCACTGGCCCTACATTTTGACTTATTTTCTATGCTTAATTCATATGAATTTCATAATCAATGTCTTAATTAAGAATTGATAAGCTTTAGGTACAAATATCATATCATTAGATTGTAATTTAAGGATAACTCCTTATTTAAGGTTCATTCATAAGCATTCCACCTGAACTACCTTTGGATTTTGTTATGTTTCAATCTCTTACTCAATTCCAATTGACCTAAAATTTTGTACCATTTTAGAAAACTTAACATTCAAGATGTCATTTAAATTTCACCTCAGTCTAAGTTCACTAAGGTCACTTTTTTACTTAGCTAAAGTCTACTGCCCGAAAGGGAACTTCTATTACTAGTAGCTTGCTGTTCTAGTCTATTTGACCATTTAATTCAATTCATTTAAGTCTAACATTTTAACTATATTTCCTTAACACATTGTAGAAGTTACCTATCAAATTTTGTTACCATCCAAAAATCATTTGAATATTTTTCATATCATTTCATTTACATATCACACCCTTATATACATTTTTGTCCTCCTTTAACTAATTTGTATCCCAAATCAACCTAGTTCATGCTCATTTTTCATAGATATTAGGTTAACATACAATTAAAGTTATATACAAAATTTCATATCATTTGGAATCCATTTGGGTGTAAAACACAATGCTTATATTTTCAGTATATCACATAGGCTTATCCAGTGGGTCTCATTTGAAGTATCTAGCTTGTTTAACCATTTTGACCAATTTAGATTCTGTTTTTGACAAAGTATAAAACGTGAAAGTTTGATCCAACATCATAAATAAGCTACATATTAAATTTCATGAATTAATTTGATTATTAAGGCCTTCAAAATAAAGAAAACCAAATGTCTTGCATTGGAACCTATAGTTCGACAGTTTTGAACCTTTACCTATTCTCATAGTATTTTCATCACTTAAACGATGGAATTTGGTAAAATGATATTATAAACCAACATTCACAGTTTTATATTAGTATATTTTTCAATAGTTTTGGACATCAAATAATCCTCCAAAATAGGAACACAATTCGAACTATTATACTAGACAGTCCCTCTAGCAACTAGTCACACCTCCTATTCAATCAATCACCTAAATCACATCCTAAAGCAAATGATTCCAACTCAATTCATCATTCCAATTTTTCTTCATCCATTTACAGGTATTACAGTTCACAAAAACCATACAAACCATAGCTTACCTCTTTTGGATAAATCTTCCATTTGCCTTTCACCTCCTTAGCACCTAATCCCCTTCAACCTCACTTAGTTAGCTCCAAACCTCACATTCCTTTCAAGATCCATTTACCCTAGCTCTCTTCTCTTATGGTTCTCTTCCTTGCCTAACCTCTCTCTCTCTCTTTCTCTTTTGATTTCCACCAGTTTTCCCCTTTTTTTCTCTTTATTTGCTTTGGCCGGTGCTACCTCCTCATTCCCTTTGGCGGCCACCTCCTCATTCCCTTTGGCTGCCACCTCCTCATTCCCTTTGGCTGCCACCTCTTATTTTTTTCTCTTAATTCCCCTTTTTTGTTTTGTTTGTCCTTTTCCCTCATTTATCTGTTTACTAATTTAACAACAACAACAACAACAACAACAATAACAACAACAACAATAACAATAACAACAACAACAACTTACATAATAAAATTTCATTTTAATAGTTACCATAATGCCATCTTTTCACATTTTAACTTAATTCATTTCCTAAATTCTTCACACCTTTAGTTCTTTTGTACATTGTCATCCTTTTACTTGTATAATCATTCTTTCATTAATTCAAAAACTTTATTTATCTATACATATATACCCTTGTACACTTAGTTTCATTGGTATACTTTTGTTTCACTTCTAAGTGTATCTCACACTTGTATGTCTTTTCTCTACTAGAAATTATATACTTCAAAGATCATATATTTCTCATTTGTATATCACATTTCTCATTCATATTTGCCTACTTGTTTATCATATCTCATGCAGCTTATACACACACACTAGTTGCATACCAATTGCATATCACATGCATACTTATATGTAAACAAGTACCATACCACTTCTAACATTCTTTCATACTTTGGCATGTCATATATATCAAGCACATATCACATCATTTTGCATATGATGTGTCATGCATTCAAGTTCTCAAGTATAGCTTAATTGGACACCTAATCTCTCCGGCTCTAATAAGCGTAAGTGAAAGTAGTTGCACAATCTTACATGGATTTGGGCCAACCCACATAGGTGACCAGGACCCAAATTCTTTTAGTTTGGTTATTTAAATGTTGGATTTTGTTTCTATGAATGAGTTATTTAAGATTTGCTCCTATGATATGTGGTTTAGGTTTTGACATTGGGTGAGGGAGAAGATTTGGAATGAAATCATTTTTATAGCAATTGGTGGAGTTCAAATATCAAGAAAACCGATTACACTAATAGCCAACTAATTCATTTTAATTTGGTTTTGTTATACTGGTCTTATAAATTAATTAGTTCGATTATTTAAAATGGTAAATATTGGTTATTTATTCTTTAGTTTTATGTTGTTTAGTAAATACACCTTAATAACTCTAGAAGGTCAGTAATATCAGTAGATTTATGCTTAGAGTTAGAACTAAACACAAGAAAGCAACTTAAAGGAAGGTTTCAACTTATATTGACATGCTAGAATATTTGACATAATTTTCTTAACAATCTAAATGTGTGAAGAACTTTAATATTGTGTAAATAATTTTATATGCTTGCATTATGGTTTAGTAATAGCTTTTTTTCTGCTCTAGATGGGAAATAATATTGTTCTTTATGTGCAAATATTTTAATACGTTAAATGGTAAGTTAATGATAACTTAATTTTTAAAAGTATCAAGTTTGTACAACTTTGGTGCAAGTATGTGTAACTTGCAAAGTAACTTTATAAAAATGTATTGCTGCCCCCTTTTAGAATATTTATTTATTTTTTTTATTTATTGATATCATATGCTTCAAAGACTTGCATAAATTACCTATTATGGAAGAGTTATGGTCAATTTGGTAAATATTGAAAAGTTATCTTGGTGCGTTTGGGCACAAATAGTATAATTGGTAACTAAATTTACATCGACTTTAGAATGACATTAAATTGTATTGAATTGTGCATGATATATACACAAACACTCCAAATTGTCTATATGATATAAATGTGCATTTCTCAAATTGTTTGCATATGTTGTGACCTAAAAGTATGAAAAATTGATAAATTGCATAATCAACTCTAGAGATCCTCGGTATGCATTATAATTAGTTTAGAGAAATGACATGCCATAGACATTGTTAGCAATGCTTCATGGCATTCATATACTTCAATAATGACATTATATATTTCACTATAAGAGTGATGTGATTTTCAAGATTACAGTGCAATAACCACTGGTATTAGCTAATAAAAGCCTTATCACTTTAAAAAAATGTGCATGATATTGGATCATGCTAAAGGTACTTAAAGATCTAAATGTTAAAAGATTAAACATAATCATGCATAGGCAGTTCCATTTTACATATATGATTGTGAAATATATAAGAAATAATAATAGAGCATAAGATGGCAAAGTTAAGGTAAGGTATTTAATACTAGAAGGTGTACGATAAATTTAATTGCGATATTGTGAACAAAAATGCATAAATATGTATAAATGGTTATCCTTGTTAGGTTGACAAATGCATTTAATTGATGATGTTTGTGTAGTGCTCTATAGTTATAAAATATGCATTATACTTGTTTGTAAATATATACTTCCTTATAGAGCTGGCAATTCGTATTGGCGGGTTATAAATGTGTCGTGTCAATGTACACCTATAATATTAAAATGGCTAACCTGAACCCGGCCCATTTAATTAATCGTGTCAAGATACTCAATCCTAACCCGGACATGTTTATTAAACAGGTTAAACGGATTGACCCGTGTAACCCATTTAAATAATTAAATTAATATTATATCATGTAACACGCTACTACACGTTTAATTAATTTAAATAAATAGTCATTTTAGTCTCATAATACAATCTATTTAACATTTTAAAATAAATTAAAATTAAATAATATTATTTAACTATACTATTAATATCTATATAACTATTATTTAAATCTAAATATTTATAAATCAACTAAATTTACATATATTTA
>CAOGCB011366100.1:0-16270 GCA_948266635.1 Cnidoscolus chayamansa | reverse complement strand
TTTTTTTGGTTGAATGGGAAACCATAGCTATTCTATCCAGTTGACTCCATTTTAAAACCCAATAGATTTAATTTTAGCACATTAGTCTTCTAGAGATTCATGAGTAAGGGAATTGGGTACGTGGGCCCGTTGGAAGCTCACGCCCGGAAAACCGGCCTTCCTATCAATTAACTAGGCTTTCTACTTTGTTTTAATCCATTTTAATTAAGTCTAATTTTTTAATTAACGGCCCTAGGAGATGAATTATCTTTCCAAGTTATAACACACAAGTCATCGATCGCAAGCAGTTAAACGAAACAAAATAAGAGTAAATCCTCCCTCTTTCCTTATGGCCGAGGGGAGTCACATTCAAAATACCAAATCAGTAAAAATAGCGAATATAAAATAAAAACCCGCTCTTGCCTTATGGTTAAAGGCGGGCGACAATCAGAAAATATTAAAATCACCTAAAGCATGCAAATCTATCAAATTAATCCATTAAAAGACTACACATGCAAGGGATGATCCCTAATCATTCAATATTACCTTTTTTCATCGAAAAGCAGAACAAGTTCCGCTGCGGGACACAAGACTTCCGCCGCGGAACAAACCGAAAGTAACAGAAGACATTATTAAGCAGAACCGGTTCCGCCGCGGGAGCTAGGGCTCCGCTGCGGAACCAACTCTGTTTTCTCAAACCGTATTTTGCGATTAATTTGAGTTGCGATTTAATCACAATAAGGTGATAAAGGATTTTCGGCAATTATAAACCAAAATTAAAACGATTACAGAGTAATATTCGATCAAATAAATAAAATACAAAAATAAATAAGAAAACTTGAAATACTAACCTAACCCTCAGATTGAGGGCTGAGAAGAGGTTTGATTGCCTTGAGATCTGTCTCTCAAGGCTCAGGAACAATGATTGCTAGATATGTTTGAATTCTGATCTTAATTGAACTATTGGGGAATTGTGTTTGGAATCGGGTTTCTAGAATTTCTTGATGATTTTAGGTGAAGAAAGGCTAACCCTAGTCTGGAGCCGCTCGTCCCTCGTCTCTCTCCTTTTCTTTCTTTTCTGTCCTCCTTCCGCCGTCCCTCTTTTCGAGAGAAAGAGGTCTATTTATAAGGTTTGAGGCAGCAGGGCGAGTTCCGCCGCGGAACCATCTAGATCCGCGGTGGAACCCTAGTCGTTTAATGGGTTCCGTGGCGGAAGGGACCGTCGAAGTTCGCGGCGGAACCCAAGCCGTTTACTGGGTTCCGTGGCGGAAGTCAAGTTGGTGGCAGATTGGTCAACTATTTTGGAAACCTAGCAATCACAATTCCTTTGCCTTTGGCAATCTTTATTTCTCAGAATCCTCGTTTTCATCATCGGGATGGGGGCAACATTCATGCTTCAACAATACCATCTCCAGCAAACTTGCATTTCGTGCAAATTGCTCAAAGAACCCAAAATTTAGCTAAAAAAAGGAAAAGAGTGTTAAAAGACTGAGGAATTGCTAAGAAAGACAAAGGAAAATGTAAGTTGGAGTGAGCAAGCTTCAATGGAGCTGAAGCAAGAACACTGACGGGGACTTGAGGAAATCAAGCCCTCATTCACCGATGGCCTTCAAAATAGGTTAGTTAGCCTCCTTCTAACTAGTTTGGGGATAGATGGGTGAAAAATATGATATGCATAAAGGATTAGACCATGTTTAAGAAATGTTCATGAAAAACTTCAAGTTTTGGGTTAGAGCTCAATTGTTGATGTAAATGAAGTAATGTATGTTCTAAGTTTTTAAAATAGAATGAAATACATGTAAATGTGTTAAAGGACAATAAATATAGGATTGAATGTTAAGTTTAATGGAGTTATGATAAAACGATGAAATGATGAAATGATGAAAGATGCTGTTAGAATATCATGTAGGTGTCTAGATGAGGTTATGAAGGTTAGAAAATATTGAATGATGTTAAATGATGTTTTTTTAGTGAAAACATGCAGGGAAATGAGTTTAAATGGATTGGAAACACTAAGAAGTGTGTTTTGACTTTCTGGGCAAAACCTAGTTTCTGGTCACTGGCATGGTAATCCGGTCACCATGAAACTAGCTTCGAGACCATGTCATATAGATGATTGAACAATAAGATCGAGACATTTATTGACTCGAAAAGAAATGAAAGAATAAGTAAATAATATAGCCGAGACATTTGGTTGACCGGGTCAATAAAATGACTTAGAAAGAGGGAATATAAAGGTAGCTGAGAGGTGCTTCCGAGACATTTTTCCTAACTCGGTAAAAGATAAAGAATGAAATGAGTGATGATATCCGAGACATCAATGAACTAGGTCAACAAGATGACTCAGTAGTTGATGGATGTAATCGAGACATCCATACAACTAAGTAAAGAAAGATAGTACCAAATATCACTCGGTATAGAGTTATGATTCGGTACCGAGGGGTGGAGTTAAGGCATCACTTGGCTAAGTAGGAAAATAACCCGAAAACCATAGGAGAGTGAAAGATATCACTTAGCTTCCAAGTGTAGTACCTAGGATAACCAAACAGTAAGTCATAAGTAATGAAATAATACATGGGAAAGTATGGGAACGAGTCTTAGAGTATAGAAAGGATGTATGTATATGTATTGTCCTGATCCAAAGTCCATCAATGTAGAACTAGACTTAGGGAATTAGAGGCAGTAATAGATTGGATTATTGTATGACACAAAATGTTTTATGGAATATGCATGCATAATGGTGTTTAGGTTGCTTGTATTAGCACCACGAGATATATTGCATTGCGTATATGTTATGTGATATGTATGACTAGATCAGTACTGGATAAACTATAGACTTCAATGATTATGATAAATTGATGGAAATGAAAAGTAATATATGGATGACAAGTTGGTCGAAAGGAGCTACTTGACACTATTATATGGTAAGACCAAAATGATCGAAATGAGCTTTTTGGCACTATACTTAATGTAATGTTGGTCTGAGGGTATGTTTCGGCTACTTGGATCATTAGCCCGAGGGTATGCTTCAGCTGCTTGTGTTTAATGTTAATGAGGTCTTAAGGAGTTGTCTCGGCAACCGGGCACTGAAGTCTATAGGGACAATTTCACCCTACTTGCAAAGTTATATGAATTGTTTGATGTTAATGCATTACACTTGCATGAAAATGAATTGTTTTATGAATGTTGTTTTTCTGTGTCTACTCACGAAGCTATTTCAAAATAGCTCACATCCCTTTTTATGCTTATTCCCTCTCCCCTCTCCCATTTACCCTTTTTCACAACGTCAAGATAATGACTCGGAAGAAGGGTTCTGGATGAGTATGTATAGATGCTGCTGCCCTAGTTTATGTAATGTAACAATTTATGTAAAATGAGTATCATAACTATGTATGACTCGGTATAGGTATGTATGGTCACTATATGATGAAGAATTTATGTTCTTTCATATAATTCCTTATGCTATGATGGTTATGTACTGTATGAATGATATGAATGATAGAAAATGTACATGTACATGGTAGGCATATAGTAGCAGTAATGAATGAAAGTGAATGAACGAATGCATAATGAACGATTAGATGATGAAGTAAAAGAAAAGCAAAAAATTTTGATGTAAAAATGATGTATGATGACACGTAGTGTAACAGCACAACCTCAATCGAACCACTACCGGCGTTAGAATCCCGAACACCCAAAGGTGACCGAAACCCTAACAAGCCTATGTGTCATCATACGTCATCAAGCGTCATAATTTTTTGCTTTTCATTTCATTTCTTATGTTACATTTCATCATCTTATCGTTCATTATTCCATTTCATTCATTCTTGGTCCTACATGCATTTTGTGTACATGTACATTACATAAAGCCCATAACATGCATGCAGTAACATAACTAACACGACATACAAAAATATATGAAAGAATATCAAATTCTTCATCACCTAGTGACCATACATTTCTATACCGAATTACACATAGTTATGTTCTCTGTTAAACATTTCATTATATTACATCATTTAGGGCAACAACAACTATACATATACATTCATCCTGGACCATTCATCCTGGACCATTCTTCCGAGTCATCGTCTTGACCCTATGAAAAATGGGTATAGGGAGAGGAGAGAAGGGATATCATAAAAAAGGGTTTGAGCTATTATGAAATAGCTTCGTGAGTAGACACGAAAAATCATACAAAAAATCATCCTTTCATGCTAGTGGAATGCATCACCGTTAAACGATTCATATAACTTTAGAAGTACGGTGGAACTGTCACCATAGACTTCGGTGCTCGGTTACCGAGACAACTCCTCAGGACTTCATTTATGTTAAAACTAGGCAACCAAAGCATACCCTCGGGTCAATGATTCGGGTAGCTATAACATACCTTCAGACCAACATTACATTAAGTATGGTGCCAAGCTCCTTTCAGCTTTGGTCTTTACCTCATACTAGTGTCAAGTAGCTCCTTTCGGCCAACTTGTCACCCATACATTACATTTGCTTTCTGTCAATTCATCATAATCATTTGAAGTCTATAGCTCATCCAGTGTCCACCGAGCCATACATATCACATATCATATATGCAATGCAACATATCTTGTGCTTCTAATGCAAGCAACCTAAAGTATTATGATGCATGCATATGCCGTAAAATAATCTGCATCATACATTAAAAAATAGTTTGCATCTACTCATTTGGAAAATTGCATCTTCACAATAATCCAATCTAATGTTGTTTCAGGTTCCCTGAGTCTGGTCCTACATTGACTAACTTTGGATTAGAGATAATACATAGACATACACCCTTTCTACACTCTAACACTTATTCACATACTACCCCATACATTCTTTCTTTACTTAGCTGAGCTATGCCCTAATATGCATCACTCAGTACCGAGCCATAACTCTTTCGGGTTAGCCGCTTGGATGTCTTGGTTCATCATCCGGCTATTGAGTCATCTCATTGACCTAGTCAACTGATATCTCGGGTCACTTATTCATTTCAATTTTTCCTTTACCGAGTTAGGGAAATCCCTTGGTAGCATCTCTCGGCTACCTTCATCTTCCCTCTTTCCAAGCCATTCCATTGACCAAGTCAACTGAATGTCTCAGTCACATCATTCGATCATCTATATGGCTTGGCTCTGAAGCTAGTTTCATGGTGACTGGATAATCGTGCTGGTGACCGGAAACTGGATTTTGCCTAGAAGGCTAAAACCTGCTTCCTAGTGTTTCCAATCCATTTAGACTCATTTTCATACATGTTTTTGCTTAGAAACACCTCATTTAATATCATTAAACATTATTAGGGCCATTTGGACACCTAAATTACGTTTTAACCTCATTTATCATCATTGGCATTGTTCATCTTTACACATTACTTTTCATGATCTTCCACATTCTGTAAACATCATATCTCTACCCTAACTTCATCAAATCTAACATGCAATCAAATTTTCATAATCCCCTCACTTATTTACATGTATCTTATTCCATTTAAACATCATTAAACATGCATTAATCCATTTTCATGAATAATCGGTTTCAAAACCTAACTTCACATTTTTCCTTAGGTCTTCTTCGATCCTTCATGCATGTCATATTTTTCACCTATTGATCCTTAAAAAGGTTAGAAGGAAGCTAACTAACCTCTTTTAAAGACAATCGGTGAAGGAGAACTCAATGTCTTTAAGTTCCTCCCGCCGATGTTCTTACTTTACTCCGGCCAAAGCTTGCTCGCTTCCTCCTTTGCCTTCCTTTGTCTTTCTTAATGGGTTTCCTATGGTTTTCCTCTTCCTTTTTCTTCTTTGGTCCGATCTTCGGTTTTTTAGGATAATTTGGGCACTTTGTGCACAAATGCGTATGAGAAAGGTTCATAGAAACCTTATCTCGCTGTGGCCTTCTCCTTTTTTAAAGGGAGATGGCTCGAGATACCGAGCCTATGGTTTAGTTCCTAGCCTATGTGCATAGAGAAGCATTGAATTTGCAAGGAGGTTTGTAGGAAAACCTCCTGTGGCTAATGAAGAGGAACAATAGAGAAGAGATGCAAGTCTAGGAATGGGTATTTGAGGTTATAATAGAGGATTTGGGGATGCTACCGAGCCACAATATGCACCTCCTCAATTCAAACACAGTCAGGGGACTGGTTGTGGGTAGGCGAGTGATAGGTCAGGGTACCCGAGTCAAATGCCTTTCCCTCCATTCATGCCTTACCCACACTATTCCACCTACCCTATGTATCCAAGGTACCAAGGGCCTATGCCTGTGCCTCAGAATCCAACTCCCCCTGCTCTGTAACCCACTATTGAGAAATCAAACTCAAAACTTGAGTCACTAGGAGTTAGGCCGAGTAATAGGTGAAGGCAAAGATGACTAATTACCTCAAATTGGATGCACCCAAGTACAAGGAAGGGGATGATCCATTTGAATATGTGAAGGTAGTGAAGGTAATCATTGATGAGTTGGAGGCAAGTGATAACCGAGCCATTCATATGGCCACCTTTACATTGAAGTGTAAGAAGGCAAAGGAATAGTTTAAGACCTACATAGAGCCTAGAGAAGGCGAGTTATCTTGGGAATAGTTTGCCAATGAGTTTACCGAATGGGCATTTCTAAATAGCTTGAAGGAGATAAAAATGATAGAGTTTGAATAGTTAATGCAAATGAATGACATGAGTGTGGATGAGTTCACTAATAAGTTTATAGACTTGCTGTAATTTGTTGGTCATGCCTATAATACCAAGTGGTAAAAGGCGAGACGGTATGCGATGAGGATGAACATGTATTCCTCACTCATCATAGCAGCTGAAAGGGAAAGCTTCCATTCACTCATGGATGCAGCCTGAAAGATGGAAGCAAACACTATCATTATAGGAGTGATAATGCCTTGGACAAACAGGATCGAGTCATCCATAGTGCCTTATGCAACTGATGTCGAAAGGTTTGAGTTCACATCACTCGCCACCCCAACACGAGTGACAAGAAGGGTGGTAAGTTGATCAAGAAGTCAAAGAAGAATAAGTTCTGGAGAAAGTTGAAGCAAGGTTAGGTATGGGCAGTGGATCCAGTTCATGTTTAGATAGTTTGTCTTGCACCGAGGTCAGTGCAGATATAGGACCAACGCTTATTACAGTTGCAGTCAAGAGGGACATATGGCTCGGGATTGTCCCAACATGACTGGAGTGGTGTAGACCCAACAAATAACATCTGACAATATTGCTCAGCTGAATGTAAGAGGAGGTCCAATGCCTACTTCACAAGGTAGAGGTAGTGGCAAAGGATCTGGATCAGGAGGTCAGGCAAGAGGCTCGCACCAATATGAATCTTCACCATGACTCAGCAGGAGGCTAACCCTCCAACATTATGGTGTTAGGTACAATCTTAATTGGCTACTCTAGCATACATGTATTGATAGACCCATGAGCGTCCCATTCATTTATAGCGCTGAGCAGTGAACCGAATAGGATTCAGATGACTCGGATGGAACTGTCCTTTATGGGTTAGTGGACCCAGATGTGACCCCAATTTGGCAGAGCACATTTGCCAGTGTTGTTCAGTATACATGAAGGATAGATGCCTTCCAACTGGCTTAGTGTTTCTGGATTTTACCGATCTTGATGTCATTCTAGGGATGGATTGACTTTTTGTGCATGATGCTTCCTTGGACTATAGGAAGAAGGTAGTGAGATTCAGAGGACAGGGAGAGTCAGATATGATGTTTTAGGGGGACACGACTGGTATGCCTAGAGGCTTAATTTCTACATTGAAAGCATATAGGTTGCTAAAGAGGGAATGTTAGGGGTGCCTAGTATATGTTAGGGATAATGAGGTCATAGTTAGAGGGCCAGAGTCAGTGGCAGTGGTAAGAGAGTTTCCAGATGTCTTTCTTGAAGATGTTACAGGGTTGCCACCTGACAGAGATGTTGAGTTAGAGATAGAGTTGATACCGAGTGTAAGACCCATTGTAACACCCTTAGTCAAACTACGAAAAGGCTGGAAAATGTTTGTATTTCTTATTCTTATACCCCTTTAGTTGTTCATATTTTAACTTAGCTAATTAATTTAAAACTTATAATTTAAAAACTTAAAACAACATTCACATATTTATAGCTGAACATTTCATTTACAACTAATTAAACTTTATTACATTTAACTGAAATACTGTCTTAACCTTAATATTCTCCTATGTACATGCCAACTATCAAAATATCTGCATATCAAAAAGTACAAACCAGCTATGATATCAAACTCTTCTCTGCAAAACTTCTTACTGGTCGTCATATTTCTGCTGCTCAGAACCTGCGTGTGGTAAGAACCAACATACTGAGCATTTTCGCTCAATGGGTGTACATAATAAAATAGCATATATAACAAATATGTATAAACAATATAAAACATCATATCCATAATTTAATTAAATTTTGACTTAGATAACAAAACCAATGTTTGCATACTATATAATCAAGGTTAACAAATAAATTATCAATTATTACTTTGTAACATATTTATTCTTTTATCAATTACATTCATTATTAAGTCATTCATTTATAAGGCCCATATACATTTAAGTAGGATCGATCAATAGATAAGAGAATATCTCTGTGTGGTGGAGGGCCCACCGGGCCAGTCCACATGGGATACCTAATTATAGACCCGATAATCCATATAACGTAATTAGGCATATGACATATCATACCCTTAAGCTAACCTCGCATCCACATCAAAATAAATAGGGCCATGTCTTAAATTATTATTTCATCATGTGTCTATGGTATGTTTGCAAATCAAGGGACTCATGGTGCCTGTCTTCCCAAAACATTCCATATTCACTTAATCAGATATTATTAATTCATATCATGTTCAACCATATAGATCCTTTATTCTTTCTTTCAAGGTCATGTAGTAATCTCCATATTCATCATGTTCCATTGTTATTTCAAGGCTTTACTTATCAAGATTATTTAGCATTTTTTATTTATCATATTCCCCTACTATATTAAGGCTTCATTCATCAAAACATTCTTTTATCATATACCATATCAACAATTTATCATCTCTTTTATTTCCATTTAGTAGCATCACTTACCAAGTTTATTAGCATTCTATTTCAATACTAAATTATCATACAAAGGCCTTTATATATACTTTCACAATACGTTTTTCTCCTATATTCCTATTGTTTAGTAACACGTTTTATAACCCATGTTAAAACTCATATCTCACCGTATATCTATTTAAACCATGAATCCATATTCAATAACCCTATAGTTTATTTACCTATTATTACCCATCATATTTAACTTTCCATTATCATTTATTCTTATTCAAACAATAACTTGTTTAAACCACATTACCAACTCAACTGTCCATTCTATTAACATCCCTGAACCTTAATCCTTTTTAATAAACAAGATTTAATGATTTTAACACAAACATTATATATATATATATATATATATATCACCTAACACATTTTATCAAGTATATTACCTAACAAAAACATCATACATATAGCATCTTACCTGGATAAGGCTTCCCTTCTCCTCTTTTTGCTTTCTCTTCCTTCCTTTCTTCCTCCTGTATCTCGGCTACCTTGTCAACCAACAACAACCACTCTCTTTCCCTTATCACGACCTCAATTCATTCCTCCCTTGTCTCTCTTAACTCTCTTACAATGAAATTCCTAGATGAACAACTCACATAAATGCTCTTTCTCTTTTCTCTCTTTTGTTCCAACCGAAACCAATTGTAGATTTTAAGCTTATGTACTCGCTTCACTTCTGCCAACTAATCCTACTTAAGACAGGTTTAACTCTTCAACTAAACAGTGGTGCCACTAATCCTTTCTCTTTAATAGATGACACTTCTTAAACTAGGGCTTACATTTAATATTCACTCAAATATCTCCTTAATTAACTCATTCCTTACCAACCAAGACATCATAGACCCTTCTTCTTTTCTCCCATCTTTCTTCCTTCCTTTCTTTTTCCAAACAGAGACATCTCTTTCCTCTTCCTTCAAAACCAAACCTTCACTATTCCTTAACTTTGTCTCACAACTTCTTCATCTTTCATGTTCAATGATCCACTTCCTCATCTCTTCCATATTAGACCGAACCATAATTATTCCTGTCTATTGACCCCATAAAAGAGAAAACCTATTTTGATGATAACAAAACTTGATGAATTATGCTAACAATTGGTTCAAGAGTTTCAGATCAAAGGGTGAAAGAAGACCAATAGAATGAATATTTGAAAAGAGCATGGAAAGGAAGCTCGTCATGAAGAAACATGAAGAAATGAGACATAGGCCGAAAACATGTAAGAGAATTGAGAACTTATGCCAATGATCTCTCATGCATTAAAATTTTTTTCCTATGCTCAAAATGATTTTTAGTAAGGCAAGAAATATCGAGTTAAGACGAGCTAAAATTAGATTAGCTAATTAATTTTAGATGAAGTCTTTTTAAGAAAATGAATTTAGCCAATCAATTCTGAAACTGGCATTTGAAAAAGAAATTAGCCAAACATTTTTGAAATTAGCCAACTGTTCTTAAATTACCCAAACTACATTTGATCAAAATATATTTAGCTAAGCTACTTTTAAAATTAGCTAAGCTAATTTTAAAATTAGCCAAGCTACTTTTGGAGTCAGCATTTTTAGCTAAGCTAATTTTAAGCCAGGCTTGACAGAAAGTCTGACACAATACGAAGTGCACAGACTGTGTAGATGTTTGGCAGACTCCAACGACTAGAAAACCAGTTATTGTGGTGTCTTCTTGTGCAGGAACCCCAAGAGCAAATTCTCCTCTATAAATACATGCATTTACATCATTTTTTGGCTAATGAATGCACGATATTATTGAGCAAACTTTATGAGCAGATTTTTCATTCATTATTAAGCATTCATTCAAGAGCTTCATTGGCAAATCTTCTCTCTTTTTAATAACATTCTGTTGTAATTGTTGAAAGAGAGATTTTGGTTTTGAGAATTCTGTAAAAATAGTTAGTGTATTCAAGTGAGAGTACATCACTTGGAAGAGGTAGTTTAGCACCTTGAAGCTAAAAGAAGTTTAAGGGGGATTCAAACTTGTAAGAGGTCTCCTTGCACCTGTGAGGCATGGAAAAGGTCTCTTTGCACCTATGAAGTTTAGAAGAGGTTTTCCAGCACCTGTGAAGCTTGGAAGAGGTTTTCTAAGCACCTATGAAACTTGGAAGAATTGTAAAGGTTTCATCTCTTACATGGGAAAAGAGATAGATAGTGGAACTCTAAAGAAGAAGCTTGAAAAGAGTGGGCATAGGCTGGTTTTAGCCGAACCACTATAAACTCTTGTGTTTGAATCTTCTCAACTCTACTCCTCTTTAATTTATTGTTTATCAAATTCATGTACATCATTTAATTGAATTTTAATGAAATTTGAATGATAATCTTTGAAAACTAGATGAAATAGTCTTGTAATTAGAGAACCAGAATATCCAACAAAATTTGTCTCAAACAGTAGCGTGAACAATAGGCCTGTTATACAAGAAAATTAGCTAAGTTAGATTTATTCTCAGTCATCACCAATTCTGCAGTGAACAGTAGCGTGAACAGTAACTTTTCTGTAAAAGAAAATTAGGCAAGCTAGATTCACTCTATGTTATCATTAGTTCACCAAAACAGAAAAGTTAGATCAAAATAGAACTCACTTGAAAAGTATCTAGACACAATTTTACATATAAGTTTAGAGCAATAACTTGAAAATTCGAGAAAAATAAAAAAGTGACCAATTCACCCCCTCTTGGTCACATAAGTTCGAGACAACAAATTGGTATCAGAGCCTAATCCTATTGCTCAAGGTCTAACAACCTTAGGAAGATCCCAAAAATGGCTAGTACATCAAACCAAGCAGGAGTTCCTACACCTTTGGCAGAAGACATTCTATTACTAGACCACGTTTGTTCAATGGTTCAAACTATTCATTTTGGGAAACAAGGATGAGAAACTTCATTCAATCTGTAGACATTAATGCTTAGAGAATCATACATAATGGTCCCTTCATTCCTATGAAAACTGAGGAAAATAAAGCTCTTGTTCTTAAAACAGAAGCATAATATAATGATAATGATTGGAGAAGAATTTCAATAAATGCTAAAGCTATAAATATTTTACATTGTGCTTTAGATTTGAATGAATATAATAGAGTTTCTGGATGTGAAACAGCTAAAGAAATCTGGGACGAACTTGAGGTCACACATAAAGGCACTTGTCAAGTTAAAGAGTCTAAAGCTAACATGCTGTTGAAAGATTATGAACTGTTTGAAATGAAACTAGGAGAAGCTGTTGCAGACATAAGCACGAGATTTACTAATTTGGTCAATGTTCTGAAAGCTCTAGGAAAGAGATGTGATGAAGAAGAGCTCATAAATAAGATATTGAGATCATTGCCAAAATCTTGGGAAGCCAAAACCACTATTATATTTGACACCAAGGACTTATCAAGATATGATGAGCTGATTGGATCTTTGATTGCTGATGAGATGATATTTAAGAAAGACTGCACAGAGAAGGAAAAGATCAAGAAAGGCATAGCATTGAAGGTAGACATTGCAACAGAAGAAAAATTCAAAGCCATTGCATCAAAGTCTGAACAATCTGAATCTTCATAATGTTCCGATAATGATGAAGAAATGGCTATGTTAGCTAGAAGATTTTGAGAAGCATTTAATAAAGGCAAAAAAAGATACAAAAAGTATGCAAAGAAATTCACCATAAAAAAGGATACAACTTCTCCTACTCAGAAGGAACCAAAAGAGGCAATCTGCTATGAGTGCAATAGGCCAGGGCATATCAGGCCTAATTGTTCAAGATTGAAGAAAAGAAGGAGCAAGGTAGACAAAGGAAAAAGAGCACTAGCTGCAGTATGTACTGCTTTAGACAGCAGCTCATCGAAAAATGAAGATGAATGTGTGAAAACCTACAGAATGGCATTGGAGGAAATTTCAAAAACTTCAATTAGATCAGACCATGAGGTATGTTTCAGAAATAATGAGCATTTCGGCAAATGATGCATTGAAAGTGGATGTTTAAGGAACATAACTAGAGAAAAGGACTATTTTTCAAAGCTCACCTTAAGAAATGAGGGATATGTCAGATTCAATAACAAAGGCAGAGCTCAAACAATTAGAAATTGAGTAATTGGCTATCAACATAATTTCACTGTGAGTGGTAAAGAAGGTTACCTTGAAATGAGCCCCAAGACACTAGATTTTGCAGTAGATGAAACTGGAAACTTAAATAATCAAACACAAGCAGAAAATGCACTAGAATAGGAACCCAACCTTTCATAACTAGAAATTGATGAATCACAACACAGTAATCTTCCCTAAGATTGGAGATTCCATAAAGATCGCCCTAGACAAGATATCTTAGGTAAACCCTCTTAAAAGGTCATGACCAGAAGTCAAATCCAAAGATGTCATGGAAATATTGCTTTTGTATCACTATTAGAACCTAAAACTTATGAAGAATCACAACATAATGAATCGTGGATCTTAGCCATGCAAGAAGAACTAAATCAGTTTGAAAGAAACAAAGTTTGGAAAGTAGTCCCTAAACTTAGAAATTATTCAATCATAGGAACATAATTGATGAACTTGGAAATGTAATGAGAAACAAAGCTAGGTTAGCTCCACAAGATTACAATAAGGAAGAAGGGATAAATTTTGATAGAATATTTGCACCAGTAGCAAGACTAGAAGCAATCAGAATGTATGTGCATGCATGTTATAAAAACTTTCTGTCATACCAAATGGATGTTAAAAGTGCATTTTAGAAGAGAAAAAGTGGATACAACCCTATTCATAAAGAATCACAAAAATGATATGCTTATTAAGTTATGTTGATGATATCATTTTTGGTGCTACTAATGAGAATCTATGCAAGGAAATTTCTAAGCTGATGAGCTTAATGGGAGAGCTTAACTACTTTCTTAGACTAAAAATTAAGCAAGCAAAAGATGGAATCTTCATAAATCAGTCTAAGTATATTAGGGACATGTTAAGAAAATTTAAGATGAAAAAATTGAAGAGCATAAGCACTCCAATAAACATCAACATCAAGCTGGACAAGGATGAAAAAGGTAAAGAAGTTGATAAAAAAATTGTACAAAGGTATGATTGGATCCCTTCTCTATTTAACTGCATCCAGACCTGATATTTATTTCAGTGTGTGCTTATATGCTAGATTTAAATTTTGTTCAAAAGAGTCATACATGATAGTTGTAAAAAGAATTTTTAAATGTCTTGTAAGCACAATCTTTATAGGACTATGGCACCCTAAGAAGGAAAACATAAAACTCATAGGATATAGTGATTCTGACTTTGCTGGCAGTAGGTTAGATAGAAAAAGCACCTCAAGAACATGCCAATTCTGTGGTTTTGCTTTAGTTTCTTGGCACAGTAAGAAACAATCTTCGGTTACCTTATCAACTACTGAAGCTGAATATAGTGTAGCAGGTAGCAATAATTAGAGGACTATGAAATTAAAGAAAGTTGTATACCAATCAGATGAGATAATACAAGTGCCATAAACTTGTCAAAAAATCCTATTCAACACTCTAGGACTAAGCATATTGAAATTAGGCAACATTTTATAAGAGATCATATGCAAAAAAAAAAAAAAGGAGACATTAGGCTATAGTTTGCAAAAACTGAGAATCAACTTATTGATATATTCACAAAGCCCTCAAATGAAGAAACATTTTGTAGGATAAGAAGAGAACTTGGAATGATTGAATTACAAAATGTGGATTAATCTTGAAATAGTTACAGATACATAATACTTTCAAGTATAGCAACTAAACTTCTTTTAGTTGAAATAATATGACTCATGATTGTTGCTATATGAAGTATAAATTTATTGTTTTAAAATCATTGCTATGTATTAGACAAGTGTTTATAGGAAGTTAGCTAGAAAATTAGCTAGCTAAAATCGTCATAAATGATTTTAGCTAAGCTAAACTTCGAAAGTAAAACTTCAAAATTAGCAAAACTAGTTTTGGAAATGCGCTTAACTTCAAAAAGAAGAGAAGGCTGAAGGTTAGATAATGTAATGCAAAAATGACAGTCATGACCCTATCTAACTCAGCTATAGAAAACATGAAACAAAGGGGCAGTTGTGGAATTTCCACTTTTTTCTCAAGCTGGAAAGAAATCACTTCATATTAAAGAACCATACTTGAAAACCAGAACAAACCAAACAAGAAAGTGAAAATATATGAACCTGCAAAGCCTCCTGTCAAGAGGACAAAGCTCATGGATACACAAGCTACATTTAGGTCTCTTTTCATTCCAAGGTACATAACAACACTGTCCAACCGAGTTACATCTTCTTCCACCATCTCTTGCCTATGTCAACCAAACCTTTTCTTCCCCTTCCTCACCTTTATCCAATCGAGTCTTACTAATCCTTCTTCATCCAACCGAGCCTTCCAACCGTGACTTGCTTCTCCTTCGTGGCCAAGACATGCATATTCCTTTCCCATCCTTTACTTCAATTTTCTCAGTTAAGTTTACTTTAGTTCTACTAATTTTTATTTATTATCATCTTATGACTTAATCAATTTACACTTAATAAGTCATGCACATATTAACATTCACTATTTCATATATACTTCATGAATTTACACTTAGCATTTAGGGTTACATAAGCTAGGATATTACACCCATCTCTGTCCTGCCTTACAGAATGACACCTACAGAATTAAAGGAACTGAATGCACAACTGTAAGACCTAGTGGACAAAGGTTTCATTAGGCCTAGTACGTCACCATGAGGTGCTCTAGTGCTGTTTGTACAAAAAAGGATGGATCAATGATATTGTGCATCGACTACAGACAACTTAATAGAGTGATAGTAAAGAACAAGTACCCCTTGCAAAGGATTTATGATCTGTTCGACTAGTTGGCATGAGCTAGATGCTTCTCCAAAATAGACTTGAGTTTGGGCTATCATCAGTTGAGGATTAGAGCTAGTGACATACTAAAGACAACTTTCAAGACTCACGAGTCTTGATAAATAAGTGCAAAGGAGTTAGTAAGGAAACAATAATATTCCAAGAAAATGAATAGAGTTAAATAAAAATTTTGACCAAGATATTAAATTACTATTCAGATAGAACTAATGTTGAAGTTGATGTTCTAAAAAGGATGTTGAATACATTAAGAGCTATGAATGTTCAGTTGGCATTGAAAGGAAATAAGGAAATATTGACATAGGTAGAAAGGGTTAAAAATAAGAGAAGACTA
>CAOGCB011363996.1:0-12091 GCA_948266635.1 Cnidoscolus chayamansa | reverse complement strand
TCTGGGTCATAGTTGAACTGCTCCATTTCTCTCATCCAAGTTCTCTTTTAGGTAGCAAATTATACCATTAAATGTGCATTCTTTATGAGCAATAATTAGGAATGCATTTGATGGTATTAATTCAAAATATTTTTATTATGTTTCATTCCAAGCCAAAGCTTTGTACTTTGTATTCTGGCGGAGCTTATTCTGCATTAGAATTGTACCTCTTTTGTTCACCTCGACTTATGTCGGGATAATTTACCCATTAGTCTTGATGGTGCTTTTGTTAGGTAAAAGTTCAAACTTGGATCAACGGTGTAGAGGATGCTGAATTTGTTGGTGTGGGTGCTAGATTTGGCACCACCATTGTATCAAAGGAGAAAAATGCAAATCAAACTCGCCTCATTCTTTCAGATCCTCGGGATTGTTGTACTCCCCCTAAGAAAAAGGTTTGCTTTTTATTTTTTCCCTCATTTTTTGGATGAAACTTCTAAATGATTGTAATGTTCTTTCACTTCAAGAATATGCCATAGATTTCAGCTAAAGCCACTATATTTGAATGTTTTAGCTTGATAGGGAAATCATTATGGTTGATCGAGGCAAGTGCAAATTCACAACCAAAGCCAATAATGCAGAAGCTGCTGGTGCTTCTGCTGTCCTTATAATAAATAACCAAAAAGGTAAATAATGTATTTGTTGTTGTTATTTGATGAATATGTTTATCAGAAGCCAAGAATAATGGTTCTGCTCTACCATCTTAGAAAACAGTTTTTTATCATTTCATTGAGCTTATCAATCAACTCACTGTAGTCATAATGTTTAACTAGTTGGAATTGGCTAGATAAGTGCTTTACACTATGTCATCCAATTCTTCTGATGTTTAGAAATCAAATCTTTTGTCTTGTCTTTAAGCTGTACTATTTTCAGTCTTCCTTTTATTACTTGAAATTAATCTTCTTCAGCAGTGACTCTAAACAACTGTACTGAACGTGGCCTTGGATAGGGAACTAACCTTGAAATTTACCTATGAATTTAATATATGAATACCTGATCGTAACTGCATAGATATTTTACTGTCAATATCTGCCATTTTGACTCATTTTGCAAGAACTTATATTTTTCCTGTAGAACTTTACAAGATGGTTTGTGAGCCGGATGAAACTGATCTTGACATAAAAATACCTGCTGTTATGCTACCACAAGATGCTGGTGCGAGCTTGGAAAAAATGCTATTGAATAGTTCATCAGGTAAGCTTTTCTACATTCCATACACATGAAAGAGAAAATATAAATTTAGTCTTTAACTTGAGTCTAGACAAAAAGCTGATATAGATGTTAATTATTCATTCTACTGATAATATTTTTTCAGTCCTATTAACTACTCTTATCTAGTTCGCATTCTTTTATATTTTATGATATAATTATCCATTTGAAAACATTTCTTCTTTAAGTTCAATATAATGTTATCCTCATACTTCCTTTTTACCATTAAGCCACTTCAATTTCTTCGTTTCCAGTGTCTGTGCAGCTATACTCTCCAAAGCGACCACTAGTTGATATAGCCGAAGTATTTTTGTGGCTGATGGCAGTTGTTACCATCTTGTGTGCATCTTTCTGGTCTGCATGGAGTGCTAGAGAAGCAGCTAATGAACATGACAAGTTATTGAAGGTGGACCTAATACTTTTTCTCCTATAGAGGCATTTTTTTATGGCTTATATTTGATGATCACAAATCCATTTTCTTCACACAGGATGCTGCAGATGAAATTCCGGATGACAAGGTCGTAGGTGTTAGTAGTGTTGTAGACATCAACACGACATCAGCTGTTCTATTTGTTGTTGTTGCTTCATGCTTCTTGGTCATGCTTTACAAACTCATGTCATACTGGTTTGTGGAGCTTTTGGTGGTTCTTTTCTGTATAGGTGGGGTTGAGGTAAGAGTCTTTCCTTTCCACTGCAATTATTCTATTTTACGAATATGGAATATTGCACAATAATATATATATATAGGCATACTTTTAGTAATTGTCATGCAAATTGTGGTCAAATTTTTGGCATATAAATGTTCTGGGTCATTGGCATTTTTGTCTACATTTATTTATTCTCTTTCATGAGAGTTAATTTACGTAATAATTTTGTGATTTTGCAGGGTCTTCAAACCTGCCTAGTTGCTTTATTATCAAGGTACAGATCTTTATCTCTCATTCTGATATTACTCTTATTCTTTTTTTTTTTTGATAAATTTCGCTCTGATTAGGACTTGAAATTACTGTTTTAGAATCTTACAAATTACAATTCTCAATTCGATTCCCCATCCTAGCGATTTGAATATATAAGGTGATTCTACTATTATCAGGATCTCACGATTTGTATTGTGTGATTCAATTCAATTGCCTATTCTAGTGATTCAAATCTATGGGGCAAATCACAAATGTATTTGGATCATGATCATATCAAAAGTCGAAAGTTTTGATTGTAAATTGTGAATCGATATGAATTGACCAATTTGGTCTATTCTTTTTCTAGAGGATTATTAAACATTGTAGCTTCAAAATTGAATATTTAATTTCATCTTACTATGACAAGTGCACACAAAATTTTTTTTCCTTTGCTATCTCTCTTCCTTCCACCAACCATTTTTTTCTCCCTCCCTTTTCTTTCTTGTTCTTTTCTTTCCCTTTTTTAATTACTTCTCTAATTATTGTTGTCCAATTATGATATTTATATTAATATTAACCTTTAATTTAACCCACTATCTTTTTCTAAATCTAATTATTTGATCAAATTAAAGGGAGTTTCAGCAAATGCACAACGACAATAATTTTTTGTCTATGATTCAAGATTTGGTACTTTATAATATAAAACTATGTAATAAGAATATTGTTCTATTTGAGCATACTTCTAATTAGGTGAACATATACCATTTGAAATTAATTTTGAGAATCTTACTATCTGATTTAATGCTTGATTCACAAAATGAAGATTTCAATTCTTGATCCTAATCTTGATTTGACAACTATGCTCAATATCAATACCTCATAAGCTAAGAGACAACTTTAGTATTACTAAGCTAGGGCACATTGGCCATTCTGATATGGCTTTAGCAGTTACAGTTTACTATTAATCTCCATAAAGGTCACAGGTCTTATGGTCATCAGTTTGCAATTATTCTTGTAACTTTGCTTGGGTTTCTGGTTGGTTTGTCACTAAGTTGTCATAAGTGAAAGTATTGTATTGGGAGAACTGCATTCTCCCTTGAAAGGGGGAGGGGTTCATTAACTTGCTTTCTGATGGGGTTAGTTACTTCTATGAAAATACTTGTGGTGTGTTTTGCTATGGATGTAGAAATTTTTCTGTTTGCTAATTTTATAAAAATTCTTTTCGAACTTCCTAGTATCAGGTATTTGTTGAAAGTGATTGTGAGAGAAAATGTGACTGATAATTCTGAAGTTTTGAGTGTGAATTTTGATTTTCAAGTTAAATTTCCTTTTTATTTGAACTATAATTATTACATAAAGCTGTATTTATTTCACTTGGCATAGTGAGAACTAATCTTTCCTTGGTTATCTTGTTGCACAGAGCAGTTTATTTAGTCTAAAAGCATAGCATACATATACAAAGAGAAAAGCTTCACCTTGAAGAGAATCTGATATGATTTATTTGTAGATCATAGTGTGTGAATAGAGCAGTAAAATAAGGCAATGAAAGGATAATATATGGAACAATGGACTTTATAAAGGTGTAGTTTGGAAGATTTTATATAATTATCACCATAGACAAAACTTATTTTGTATGGCAGTTACCCTAAGATAGTAGATGCTATATGAATGGCTGCTAAAATTGCTAATATGATCTGGTGCTGAAAAGAATTATTGCATTGCAGGGTGAGCAAGCATAGAAACAGTATGATTAGGTAATGAGTTAATTGGGCTTACCTAGGTCAGCATCACCTCCATTATGGCATGAGATTTTCCTACCGGTCATTTATATTGTTCTTGAAATTATGACTTGGTATATATGTGAAATCTTATAACCCTTTAAAGGGGACATCTACCATGAAACATTGCAGGTTGATGGAATTTTTGTGGTTCCAAGTTTAAAAAGTCGAAGCAAGATGATAAATACATGATATTGGTAAAGAATAATAACTAGCTTTTATGTCTAAGCTTGTATTTGTGTGTACTTGTCCATTGTGTTGCTTGATAAAGGATACCAGTTCTGTGGCCTTTTAGTCAGAAATTGGTATTTATACTGCTGGAAACTAAAGTTTCAGTATTTTTACAGGTGGTTCAAGCATGCAGGAGAATCATACATTAAAATACCTTTCTTTGGACCTGTTTCACACCTAACGTTGGCTGTTTCACCATTCTGCATAGCATTTGCTGTTGTTTGGGCCATCTTTCGCGATGTCTCCTTTGCCTGGATAGGCCAAGATATACTAGTAAGGATACATTTCCTCATCATTCCACCTGATTATATGTTACTTTTCAACATTTTGTCTAAGATTCCAGTCATCAGATTGTTCCCTTCCAGCACATGGATGCATGCTCAAAATATTCTATTCTCATTATTGTTGGATTTTTCCATGTCAAATAGGTTAGAGATAAGCCAGCTCATGCTATGAACTGCTTAATAACTTTAGTATTAGCCTTGATAAATTTTAGAACTTGATGTTTCGGACTTCATGTGGAGACTAAACTCTTTGCACACATTATTTATGTTTATTTAATTTTTTTTAATAGAATGAAAAGTCTTGAAAAGGAAGAAGGGGTTGGACCTTTAAGACAGTTCAGTAATCACCATATTGTCACTTTCATTTACCTGAGCAAAATTTTGTTTTGTGCTTTTTAAAATTTTTATACTCTTCCAACTTCCTCTCTCACTTTTGATTGCAAATACTAATTCCGAGAACTAAATTGTTACAATGAATGTGCAACTGTCTTATCAAGTGATGAGTTCATTAAATTTTTGTTGGTGGTAACTTCACAAATTATACTGGATATTAGTTATCACAGAACTTTTCCCTTCTTTTTTTTTTTTTATGTTTTACTTATCTTGGTTTCTGTTCTGTATTTTGCAATGCTGCGTTAGTAACCACAAATTTTAACATATGATATTTGGCGTTTTGCAATACTTCTCTGTATCATTTTTATAGGTGAAGTGATCATGCAAGATTGATATTAGGCAATTCACTAATAATCTTTTTCCTGTTATTTGTTCTTCAATCAGGGAATTGCACTGATAATCACTGTTCTTCAAATTGTCCATGTACCTAACCTCAAGGTATTATGTTGCTAGTTTCGTGGTTGCACAGTCCTCATATTCTTTAGTTGATAAATATTCACTACTGAATTATTTTGCCAATATGTTATGATCCAAAAAAAAGAAAAAAAGAAACTAGACAATAATAGCATTAAATCAATGCAATATAGTTTGTTGTGAATGTTTCTTATGCATCCAATTTGAGCATGTAATGCATTTATACTTAAAATCCCTTTCTCTATTAACATTTATTTGCACCTTCAGTAGCATGCAATGGATTTCCTTGTAAACTGATGATTTTTCTAAACTGGCCTTTAATGATTCTGAGTAATTTCTAAATCAGGTGGGAACAGTTCTTCTCAGTTGTGCATTCTTATATGACATCTTCTGGGTGTTCGTTTCTAAGAAGTTGTTCCATGAAAGTGTCATGATTGTGGTAAGTAATCCTGCTAATATTACCATGAGAAATTTTTGGTTTTGACTTCCACTATTGGGCCATTCAAATCCTGAAGGACAACTCTGATTGGTTCTATCTTTTTTCACTAGGTGGCTCGTGGGGATAGAAGTGGAGAGGATGGTATACCCATGCTATTAAAGATCCCTCGAATGTTTGATCCGTGGGGTGGTTACAGCATTATAGGATTTGGCGACATCCTTCTACCTGGATTGGTGATAGCATTCTCGCTTAGGTTAGCATTTATACTTGATGTTGTTTCTTAAGTGCTAAGATTTCTGCACCTCAACTAGTTTTTTCCTTCTCTTTTCCCCCCTTTTCCTGATAAGTTTTCCTCAATGGACTTTATAATTGCAAGTTGAATTTTCTAGCCTCTTATGTTTTTCTTTTTTAAGATAACATATTAAATTAGTTACTTATTCTGCAATCAACAAATTGTTTTTCCAAGAACCTTTTCCAGTTTTCTCAACATTCAGTATTTTGCTTAATATTTATTATATCAATTTACTTCACTCACATTATTGCAGGTAGAATATGCCTACAAACTAAAACATTTTGGAAAATGCTGTAGTACTGTTGTTACAATATCTGTTTATCCTCTCAAAAGCTCTTCAGTTGCTCACGAGGTGCATGAAAAGAAGAGGGACAGAATATTAGCAGTAGCAGTTTGCATTTCCTAAGTTAATTTATCATAAATTTTCAAATAAATACAATACCACAGATCAAAAAGCATAAAATTTAAAGTGGCTCGGCATAAGCCTACTGCACGAAAAAGCTATTATCAAGAGAAAAATAATTGCAAACACTAATTACTTCTTTCACTCACTACACACATAATCCCCTGACAATTTTAATGTCACTACTGTGTTCGCACAAACTTTTGATTGGCACATATGCTCTCCACATATGGTGACAGTGCACACTCACTACTATCAAAGAAATTGCAGCCATGCGCTGCAATGTCGTGCACGTTCCTAAACAAATTCAATTCTACTTCCTCATTAGATTTCAACTCTAGTTTCTAATTCTATTTGGACTTTGGAGTCAACAACTGCAAATGTAATTGTGATCTTGCCATTTTTAAGAATGGGAAGAACAATGAAGCATAAAATCATCTGGTACATTTGTATGCTAAATGGAATTGATCATACTTGCAGGTATGATTGGTTGGCAAATAAGAGTCTTCGAGCTGGATACTTCTTGTGGGCAATGATGGCTTATGGATTAGGTATGTGGTTTCAAACTAGCAAATCTCATTTCTTTACAGATAAAACAGAAGATGAAGATGATGACTTGGTATTCCCTTTTGCCCCTCCTAATTCTGAAACCTACCGCAGGTCTTCTCATCACATATGTGGCCCTGAACTTGATGGATGGGCATGGCCAGCCAGCACTGCTCTACATTGTCCCCTTCACTCTTGGTAATTTTTTTTTGCTTAAAGCGATAGAGCCAATTTAGAAACACTAAATGACTTGATGTTTATGTTATATTTGCCGATAAAAATTTGGCAATGTTGACGCAGGAACGTTTCTGACACTGGGAAAAAAAAGAGGTGACCTGAACATCTTATGGACAAGAGGAGAACCAGAAAGGCCTTGCCCCCATGTCCATCTTGAACATTCTCATGAACTGAATGTGGAAAAATAAGTTTTCTTGTAATTATATTGTGCAGTGTATTAACCAATCCCTGGGAAGCTGGTTAAACCAGCTTGTCAAAGCTTTAGCATAAGCTGGAAATGTTGTATGAAATTAAATGTTCATGCCCTTTAGATTATTAACCTTTGGACTAACTATAAATTAAGAATAGTGCAATATTGTTCCCTCAAGTTGTCTTCCATTGCCATTTTTGACATTGCTCATCAACTGGAGATGAGGTACGCATTTTAATCTGGTTCATTCATGGCTTCAATTTATTTTTCTATTTTTATTTGAATTGCACACAATTAATATTTGCTATGTCATCTTTGAAAAATGGAAAATTCCTGCTGCCTGAAATTTACAACTGTGGAATATTTTTTTCAAAAGGTTTTCTATGATTTGTTTTGCTAATACAGGAAAATTAATATTTTGATTTTTCAAATTATAATGAAATACAATTTTGAATTGCTTTTTACTTTTTCTTTTCAACTCATAAATAGAGTTAAAAGCGATTTTTTTAAGGAAAAATATTATTATTATTATTGTTTAAGTAATGTTTTAATTAAAATTTACTTATCTATCAATAAAAATAATAATAATAATAATAAATAAAGCAATCAATTTCTAATACTCCCCATAAAGAGAGATTGTTATTTGTGTGGTCATAAAATATTCCTTTGCATCAAAAAGATATACACATATCTTTCCCTCTCAAAGCATCATTATTTCTTTTCTTTTCTTTTCTTTTTATAATATAATATATTCTGTGCTGATGCTGATGCTGATGCTGATGCTGTGTTTGTTATATGCTAAACAGGTGTTTTTTTTTTTAACTATGTCTTATAATATATTCCATATCAATTGACAATTGAGTAAATGTGTGCATGGCAATGGATCTTTAAAATTTTATTTATTATTATTTTTTTAGTAATTGTACTTTGATGCTTTGGGAGATATAATTTATATGTATGCATTCACAGATATAATTTAATAATAAATATATATATTTTGAATTTTAAAATGCAAACCCCACTAGAAACTATAGTGATTTTGAGTGGGAGGTGGTTGTTGATTATGATGTTGTTATGGAATGGGTGGGAGTGGGCTAGAAAAGCCATGTGAACAAAATGGTATCTCATTAGTATGAGTTGTATCCTCTTTCATCGTGCACTTTCTAGCTACCCAAACATTACAATTTTTTTAAAATTCAATTAACTAAAGAATCAGAGAAAAAAATTTCAAAATTTTATACAATTCGATTATTTTTTTTAATTAATTAAAAAAATAAATTTAATTTTATTCCAATTAAACGACCCCAGCACAGATAGGATTTTTCAAATACTTCCCCACCCACCTATGATGAAAATGGAGTATCCAGAATTTTCCCGCAGCTTAAACAACACTCACTAGAAAATAGAAATGTGGGGCCCGTTTCTGGAACAGATAAGGCGTCATAAAAGGGCTTTGCAGTAATTTCCTTCATTGGGATCTGTTCATTACGTGTTGCATATGCCGTTAACTTCAACCGCAACGTCCTTTCAGAAAATGATGTCACTTTCCTACTGGTCGGTCCGTTTATCTCCTCCATTTGGTTTTTGTTTGCTTGTGCGACTTTCGGTATCTCGTGGCTACGAACGCTGCCTGCCTACTTCTTGAAAAATCCGCCTTCCTCTCAAATTACAATTTTACCCTTCATGAACTGATTTTTTTTTTTATTTCAATAAAAATTTAGCCACTTAAATTTAAATTTATGAAAAAATTAAAATTACAAATTTAGTTAAACAAATTTGAATGATTTATTCATTTTTTTAATTAATTTAAAATAAATAAATAAATAAATAACTTATTTAGGAAAATCTCATAATAATTCTTTCATTAATAAGTTTAAATATAATAATTCATTAAGAAACATTCTTATTAGATTGAATTTAAATTAAATATTACTATTTATTTTAATATATTTGAAAATAAATTGAATTGATTAAACAATTCTATTTAATTAGAAGGAATATTTGAAAAGGAAGAAAGAAAATTAAAAAATAAGAAAAAGAAAAAGAGGATAAGGACAAGATAGAAACAGCCAACCAAACCTGTCCACGTCTCCGTTCTCTTTCCAGAATAATCCCCCAGCTTCCTTCCTTTTAACACTTGGAATATTTTTTAGAGTAAAGCTAACTACAATCATGAGTGAACATTAATTAATATATTTTTCTTATATTAATTATGTATTAATTTTTACACAACTATCACTTCAACCCTTTTTTTTTCTTTTTTTAAAAAAAAATATTGATAATTTTATTAGTTTTAATATAATTATTTTATTAAAAAATTAAATTAATATAATATCTTTTTAATGAGTTTATTCTTCAAATTAATTAAGTATAGTGATATTATTAGTGTTTTAGAATTTAATTAAATTATAATTAATGAATCAAATTAATAAAAAAGACCTTTAACATTGACGGGATTGGCCCAGTAATTAAGGAATGACACGTAACTATCTATAAAGTACCTTATCTTCTGCTTCTACACGCTCACAAGCTATGCTTGCTTTTTCAGTGTGCTTTGGTTTGCTTTGAGAGGATCAAGAATCCATCTTTCTGGTCTGTGGGTGTGAGTGTGTGAGAGAGAGAAAGAGAGAGAGAGAGAGCAATGGAGGGCAAGGAAGAGGATGTTAGACTAGGAGCAAACAAATTCACAGAGAGACAGCCCATAGGGACATCAGCTCAGACTGATAAGGACTACAAGGAGCCGCCACCAGCTCCCTTGTTTGAGCCAGGTGAGCTCCAGTCATGGTCCTTCTATAGAGCTGGGATTGCCGAGTTCATCGCTACTTTCTTGTTCCTCTACATCACTGTCTTGACTGTCATGGGCGTCTCTAAGTCCCCCAACAAGTGTGCCACTGTAGGTACCCAAGGTATTGCTTGGGCCTTTGGTGGTATGATCTTTGCCCTTGTCTACTGCACCGCTGGTATCTCAGGTATCTATATTGCTTCTTCACTCTCTTTTGTTCTTGGGTTTAGCTTTTTTCTTTTTGATTCTGTTTTGAGCTGAAACCTTTGTGGGTTTTCTTGGATTTGCATTTTTATGTGAAAATTACCTTGTTTTTGTTATTTTCATAGAGGGTTTGGTTTTTATGCTTCTTTATAGAACCATTTACTTCTTATAATAGTTTACACTGCTTAATAAGATTTCGTTCAGGAATATTACTGACCAGATCTACATGTTTGCTACCAAAACAGGTGGACACATCAACCCAGCAGTGACCTTTGGTCTGTTTCTGGCTAGGAAGCTCTCCTTGACAAGGTCTCTGTTCTACATCGTCATGCAATGCCTTGGTGCCATCTGTGGCGCTGGGGTGGTGAAGGGTTTTGAGGGAAACCGTGTATATGAGAGTTTGGGTGGTGGAGCCAACGTTGTGGCTCATGGTTACACTAAGGGTGATGGTCTTGGTGCTGAGATTATCGGCACCTTTGTTCTCGTCTACACGGTCTTCTCTGCCACCGATGCAAAGAGGAACGCCAGAGACTCTCATGTCCCTGTATGTATTGTTTCTTTTCTCCTCTAGTTGGCTTTTATAATTATATGCTCTCACATATTATTAGTTATACCTTCTCCTCTCTCTCTCAAGGACGGCTTGGTTCTTTGTGGCAAGTGTATGATAAGTTTTGTTTCAGTTATATGTATTAATAGATGCAAAAATTCTTCTTGATTATCAGACTGTTTGATTCTCAAACTTCTACACGCTGAAACATTTCGTGTGAGTCTTAATTGTAGCAAGTAAACTTGAACAATTACTTTTTCACTCATGACTTGTTGAACTTTTGTAAACTTTGTGTGGACAGATGCCGACAGCTAGTAATTTGGCATCTTCTGTTGATGATTTTAGCAACTGCCTTATATAACTGCAATTGCCCTGTTAATTTTCTACGACTTGACACTAACCTATGTTTGTCATGCTAGGAATTGTATTTTTTGAAATTTTATTTTATTTTATAATTCTGTTGTTCAGATCAATTTTGGGTTTAAAGGAATATCCTACCTGAGTTGGGAACTAAGGTCTCTGGGCTCTTTATTAAGTAGGTGTCTTGCCTTGGTCTTTGTTAGAAATTCTTATGTAAATTCAGGGGTAGTTTGCTGGGGATAGATGTTGAGTTCGAGTCTTTGAAAACATTCCATTCCTTCCCTTGAGCATAGCATTTCTTGCCGCCAATTATACTTGGATCTTGAAATCACCTGATATTAGATAGTTTGTGATGTTGGCATTTTGTTTTTTTGATCAAACTCTGGTGTTCCATAAATCTGAATTGTGAAGCAAGTAGAATGATTGGATTTCTCTCACTATAAAATTCTGATCTTTATGCAGATTTTGGCTCCTCTTCCGATTGGGTTTGCAGTGTTCTTGGTTCACTTGGCCACCATCCCTATCACGGGTACCGGCATTAACCCAGCCAGGAGTCTTGGAGCTGCTATCATCTTCAACAAAGACCACGCATGGGATGACCATGTAAGTATTGCCTTGGTGCCATCTGTGGCTCTGTAACTGTAAAGCAGATTTTGATTGTTTGGTTTTATGTTGTGCAGTGGGTTTTCTGGGTTGGACCCTTCATTGGAGCTGCTCTTGCTGCACTGTACCACCAGATAGTCATCAGAGCTATCCCTTTCAAGGCCAGAGCTTAATGTTTTCAGCATCCCCTTTTGAGTTGGTGTTCTCTTCATTTGTTTGAATTGTGTATTTTTGTTTGTGAATCTGG
>CAOGCB011363132.1:0-17400 GCA_948266635.1 Cnidoscolus chayamansa | reverse complement strand
GAAAGGTGCACCTTGTTGATATAGCTAGTACCTATCAAATCTCTTAAGCTATTCTCAATTGTACAGTCCCATGCCTGCACAATCTCGAAATCACTCAACTGTGCAGCCCCATCCCTACACAGTCTCAGGATCCCTCTTTTTCAAGTGTGGGATCAGTTCATTCATGTATCCCTCCACCTAGAAGCTTACCAGAGGCCGCTCCTTATTCATGCTTTCTTTAGCACCGACGATCACTTCCCGCCCTCTTCTGTCCCGGGTATTACATTGTAACACCACCAATTTGGTAAACATGTGTGTAACGTGTGTGTTATGTTCCTATTTTGGAGAACCAATTGATATCTAAACATAATGAATAATATACCAATAGAAAGTTATGAATATTGGCTACAATTTTTCAGACTACTATTTTACCAAATTCTATCGTTTAAGACATGAAAAATATAGTGAGAACAAGTAAAGGTCGAAACTGCCTGATTACTAAAATTTCAATATAAGACAATCATTTTTATTTTTATTTAGAAGCTTTAATGACCAGATAAAATTATGAAATTTTATATGAATTTTATTTGGAATATTGGCTACAACTTTCATGTTTTAAACTTTGTCAAAAACAAAGCCTAAGTGAGTCAAAATAATTAAATAAAGAGATGTATCCAAAAGCTGAAAATAAATGGACCAAGATAAGGAAATGGGCTGGATCGAAACCCATGAAGTGGAGGCCGGCCGAGGCTTGAATTTGGGCTCCAATTTAGCTCTAAACTTGAGTTAAAAATCTAGCCCAGCCCAAGGATAAAATGAGTTGGTATATAAAGATAGAAAATGGGCAAATTGGGTCATTTGAAACAAAATTTTCAGCACAATTTTTCTCTCCTTCTTTCCTCTCCACCAAATCCTTTTCTCCCCCAAAACCCAGTAGCAACTTCTTCCTTCTTTCCCCACCAAAACCTCCATGCATGTCTATTTTTCTAAGCCGCAAGTAAAATAGACCAAAAGAGGAATACATAATCACCCTTTTGAGACAAAAAGTTGAAGGATCCACCAAGAACCAAAGGTGACCAAGAGCCTCCTTTCTTTTGTCCATTTTATGAGCTAGTTGGAGAAGAAGAAACCACCACATTTTGGACAAGAAAAAGCTCAAGAAAGGTTAGTGATTTTTATTCCAAGGATGAGTAAATATTTCTTCTTTCTTTTGATCATGCATGTCATGATCTTAGGCTTCTTTTTGTAGCTTGAGTTTCTTCCTCCAAGAGAGATGAAGGGCTGTCCAAACATTGGTTTGGACAGAAATTTGGCAAGAAAAAACCAAGAACTAAGGACTCCAAACAAAGAGGAAAACTTCATACACAAAAAGGTTAGGTTATATGCTTAACAAGTTGTACATAAATGAGGTTGCATGTTGTATTTGAGTGATGATTTTGGCTATATTTTATGTGGAAATATGCATGTATTTGGATGGAGAATGGATATATAATGATCATGGATGTGTTGATGGAAAAATGAAGGATTAATTCCTCATGAAAAGGATTAAATTTGTACCAAAAAACAAAGGTGACCAAGGGTGGACATGGAAGGACCAAATTGAGCATTTAAAATATTTTTGTAAAATATTTATGAAACTTTCACTTTGGACTGAAATGTATAAATTAAAATTGGATTTAGACAGTTGATCATAGATGTAAAATTTCTTCCAAAGACTTGATTTACAAGGACCAAACTAGAATTTTTACCTAAGGGACATAAATGGACCATTTGGGAAAAACCAAGGACCAAAACTGAAATAATGACAAATATATTTAGAACATTAGGTCTGGAAAGTTTATGGGTTAGATTCATACAAATAGAACCTAAAAATTTGTCTAAATAAAAATCGAGAAGAAATAGGGACTACAATGAAAAATTGTAGAAATTTAGGACCAAATTGTAAATTACCTTAAGAGCTCAATTCTAAATACTGAGCAGTAAATTGGACAAATTTGAGTAGGTATTAAACAAAAAATATTTTAATTTATAGATAAAAATGAAATTATAGACCAAAATGACTAAATCATAAAGAACTTAGGACTAAGTTGTAATTTACTATAAGGACCAATTTTAAAATTCTGGGCAGAAATTTTGGATGGAAATTTGAATAAAAATTTTACATAAAATATTTAAACGTGTGGAATAAAATTTAAGATGATAAAAAAATTAGGCAAGTTAAATAATATTGAAAATTTAACTAGACAATTATAAAAATAAAATTTCTGGAATTAATTAGACTTCTAGTTACATATACATAACCCTAATTTAAATGGAAGAATATATTATAAATAAAGAAATTCTAGGTCTATAAATGAAGTATTTCCAGATCTATAAATGCTGGAAATAAATAATTGAATAGATTATATAATAAGAAGTATAAGAAAAGTTTCAAATAATTGAAATCTAATAAAAATAAAATTTGGCTAAATTTTAATAGAAATTTTAAAAAATCCAAATAAAAATATAATATTTATAAAGAAGTGGAAATTGTAAATATAAAAAGTATAGACAAACAAATAAAGTTTTTAGATGATATAAATAAGAAAGGAAAAAAAGATTTGTAAAAAAAATATTAATATTGAGATCTTTAAAGTGATAAATTATTTCCAAGAAGAAATAAATCGAAGAAAAATATGATGGTACTAATAAATGGATAAATATAGCCCTAAGAGTTATTGTGTTAGAAAACGAGGTTAGTATATAGCTATGCATGCCATTGATCCGCAAATCTGCTCTATGTGATACTAGAGATACAGTGAGGTACCCTGATTGGCAGGTGTATGGTAAGGTACCTTAAGTGGTTTAAGCTTGATGCGCTTATCACAACGATTGACGGCTTGATCAACCGAGTAGCTTCGGTCCAAATGTATGTGACTGAGTGACTTTGGCCCAAACGTATTTGTCTGAGAGACTTCGGCCCAAATGTATTCTATGACTGATTATTGTATCTGCATAATATTCTTGGGCTAAATGTGGAATCTGTGAATTGAATAAATATGAGAATTGCAAAATTAAATAAATATGAGAATTGTGAGTTGAATAAATAGGAAATTGTGAATCACATTGTGAATCGAATAAAATGGAAGCAAAATTATGAATTGAACAAAGAATTGAAAATTTCTATTTATACAATTGGGGAATTGACTTAAAAGTATTATTAGAATTCGATATATGAAATGACTTACATAACCTATGAATGAATGATTCGGTACAGGAATTTAATTGCAACGAATATTATTTTATTGTTATTATCTACACCCACTGAGTAAAAAAAAATGCTCAGCGTGTCGGTTTTTACCACACGCAGGTACCAATCCTCGAAGGCTGTGATTTGAGGAGGCCTCAAATACATGACAGTGAGCATTGTGATGTATGTAGTTATTTTTGAAAAAAATTTGGCATATACTAGGAATTTTATTTTGAGATGTAAATAATGTAAATAATGCAACTTTATATTTTGGGTCTGTAAATATAAAAATGCTAATATTATGATGAATTTAAATTATCACTATTATTATGATATGACCGTTGCTAAAATTTTATATGACCGCTAAAATGCAATTGCATCGCTATATAAAAAAAAAGAAAGAGAGAGAGAGAGAGAGACAAGAAGATAGCATCACCCATCAGGACTTTCGGCAGAGGGGTGCTACAGTTAGTGGTATCAGAGCGCGGTTTAGGCGGTTCTAGGCCAAAAGAAAATAAGACTCATAAAATACATATAAAAATAAATAATTTAGTGTACATGGCAAAGAATTCAGTCATGATGCAAACATAATTTAATTACTTATGGGTTATGGGTATAGATTCAAGTATTAGAAGATATGTTACGTGGTTGTATCATTGATTTTGAAGGCAGTCGGGAGAAAAACCTTTCATTGGCAGAATTTGCATACAACAATAATTATCAATCTAGTATTAGAATGGCTCCGTATGAAGCTCTATATGGAAGAAAATGTAGAACACCTCTCACATGGGAAGAAATGGGTGAAAGAAAGATAGTGGGTCTAGACTTGGTAAGAGATGCTGAAGAGAAAGTGAAGGTTGTTAGAGAAAGATTGAAAGCAGCCTCAGATAGACAAGTCATATGCTGACCTCAAAAGGAGGGATATTGAATACTCAGTTGGAGATTAAGTATTTTTTAAAGTATCTCCATGGAAGAAGATATTGAGATTTGGAAAAAAGAGTAAACTGAGTCCTAGGTTATTGGTCCATATGAAGTCATTGAACGTGTCGATCCATTGGCTTATAGACTAGCTTTACCCCCAGAGCTATATCGTATCCACAATGTGTTTCATGTATCTATGCTTAGGAGATACAGAACAGATCCTTTGCACGTGATTGCAGTGTAAGCAATTGAGGTCCAAACAGATTTGAGTTACGGCGAAGAACTAATTAGAATATTAGCAAGGAAAACTAAGCAGTTGAGGAATAAGCATATCCCATTGGTTAAAGTTCTATAAAATCATCATACGGGACAAGAAGCAACTTAGGAAAGAGAGACTGAGATAAGAGAGTTATACCCACAATTATATGAAGGTTAGCATATTCTAAATTTCGGGACAAAATTTTCTAGGGTTAGGAGAGTTGTCATATACGCTTGTTAGGGCCTAGGAGATTAGAAGCCTAAAAAAAGAATAAAAAAAGAGAAAAGAAATAAAAAGAAATAAATAAAGGATAAAAAAAGAAAGATGGACGAGAAGCGTTGCCCAAGCAGGAGGTGGTGCTTTGGGCACCTTTTAAAAGAAAAAAACAAAGGAAAAAGAGAAACAGAAGTGGACTAGAGAAGAGAGAGGTCGGGGAAAAAGAAAGAGAAAGAAAAAGAAGAAGAAGGAAGAAGAAGAAGAAAAGAGAAAAAGAAGAGGAAGAAAAAGGAGAAGGAGAGGATAAGGAAGGGGGATAGCATTTAGAGCAAGGAGCAAGGGAAAAATTTTCAACAGGTCGGTATTTTTATTTGGTTAATTAAATTTGATCTAAAGAATATTTTAGTGCTCTAAAATTTAAGTTTGAACTTTGTGATTTAGGTTGAAAATATGGACTTTTATGGTTTATTATAAAAAATATTTAGATTGTGTTCATATTTTGGAGAACCAAATGATGTCTAAAAATAATGAATTAATTTAGATAAGACAAGAAGATATTAAAGAGTAGGTTAGGCAAATAAAAGAGTAAGGAAAAATTATTCAGCATAGAAAAAAAGAAATTATCAAAATATTGACCTAATCGAGTAAAAACTAAACATTTTGCGAAATGTTGCATATGTACTAAGATCATGTTATATTGCTAACCCATTTTAATCATGACTATATATTTGTTATTCTTAAAGGTTTTATGCTTGAAATACTTGCATAAATGACCTATAATTGACACAGAATGGCTACGGCCAATATAATGACTGTCAAAAGGTTGTGCTAGTAAACTTGGGCACAGAAAGTGCAAACAGTGATAAATTTTGTATCTGAGTCTAGAATGACATAAAAGTGTGCCAAATTGTGCATATTACATATATGAATACATGAAATGGTCATTTGGTATAATTTATACATAAAACAAATATTTGTTCCTCAGTGACACATAACGACACGTAAAAGATTTTAAATGGTAACATTGGCCTATTATACTTTAGTGGGTATCAGAGTTAGCATAAAGGTATAACTTGCCATAGTTCTTAGCAGTACTGCACCGTACAATTGATTTTGAGGCTATTATGAGTACCTCAACAGTTTGGCTAATTTAGAGTCTCACCATATACAGACAGACAGTTTAGGCGCCTAGTATGTGTTTTTGTTAGCATTTGTACTTGGGCGCCTAGTATGTGTTTTTGTTAGCACTTGTACTTGGTTGCCTACATTCCCTGTATCTAGTATACGAGCCTTTCATAAGTTACATGGGCCTGAAAAGAAAAATAAAGTTTTATATATAGTTATTGTGAGACATGCATTTGTAATTGAGAGATGCAAAACATGTTTAACTGTTATATGATTACATGTTGAATTTTGAAGCATAACAGGTAAAAATGGTTGGGATGCAGTTCATTAGATGTTAAATTAAGCCTATTGTTGTGTTATGTTATATTGTTATTTTTTTTATATACCCACTGAGCATGTAGCTCAGCGTATTGGTTGGTTTCTATGCGCAGATAAAAGACAGTAGGGCAGTAGGAGATTCATCCATTAATCCACAGCAGTAGTAGCAACCAAAGGAACACATCAGCTGGTTCATCCAGAACTTTGACACTATGTATTTTATTAATTTTGGCATGTACATAGAGTTTTAAGTAATCAGATAATACATAGTTGGGTCATGTGAATTAGATTGCTATAAACATATTGTGATGAGATGCTTGTGTTGAGATGAAATTGCAAAATTTTGGAACAAGTCTAAAGTAAAAGTTTGAGGGCCCTTATATATAGGGAAACTTTGCCCAAAATTTTAATTTAATTTAGTTATCAGGTTATAGAAATGAAATATGCTTTTTAGAATAAAAAAATGTATGCACAGTATAAATATGTATAACAAGGTAGAGAATAGATAAAGGCAATTAAATGGTGCATCTTACTCGAGTCTTCATAGGTCCCGGTAGGGGGTGCTACACTTATAATCTCCTGTCACCCGTAAGAAAATTTCATATTATACAAGGCAAAACTCCGAAATTCACCAAAATTTAACACAATATCCTTAATATATATAAAAGATCTCCTAGGTAAAATTTTCATAATTTTCCAAGCATCTTAACTATTTATTTCATTCACAACATGAGAACATACCGTAGATATAATATGTTTTTTTTTTATACTTAGCTTTTTTTCCATATCTTAGAATAAACCACATGATCCTTCATTTTCTTTTATATCTATAGTTGAAGAGAAACTTCTATTGTATAACCCAATTTAATAATCGTATCACCATGAATTTTACTGTTAATTTTCCACCTATTAATACTACATATGTGAAATCAATCAAATAAAATTCCAATTTAAAATATCACATTTCTAACCTCGAGCTTAATAATTTAATTGTTATCTCCTCTTTACTTATCTAAACCTCCTAAAACTAAACATTAATATATTTAAAAATACACCAAAGTTCTTCACCTTTTTTTTCTTTTAACTATTTAGTAGATCTCATACATCTGTAACATCCTCTGGGCGCACACTAGTGAATATTGTCCGCTTTAGTTCAAAGGATTAGCAATCTTTCTTCCCTCATGATTTTATTTTCGGATCAAGAGATTGGTTACCCTTTCTTCTCAAAACGTGTTCAAAGGGTGACGTTCCATTAGTATACATTGGCTCTAATACCAATTATAACATCCTCTAATAAAATCAATATTTGTTCATAAATCCATTAATGCATATGAATGCGCTCAGATATTCGACTTAAATCTCCAAATTTAACTCCATGTGATAAAATTTCCTAAACTCCACAATACTTTCTTTTTTTTTTTTACTATGAAAATTATCTTAAAATAATTATATCTTATTGTCCACTTACTTTTCCTTTCCACCTGTTTCCATCAATTAACACTTTTGACAATAACAATGACTATATTTTATTCAACACTAAGGCACCACGCTGTAATAACTATCTACTTTACAATTCATGACTACACACTTCATATATTTCGCCCCGTTTTTTTACTATCTATGTACCATCAACCAAACAAAAACACTAATTTAATACACCTCATTTTTATAGCTATTGGCTTAGAGACTTGTCTTAGATGCAATATCCTTAGGTCTTTGGCCCGTCATAATTTACTAATGTCGTCATTTTCACTATTTATTTTTTTTTTTCACTTGGCACACCTCTAAATATTACATCACGAAGGCCTACATATCCATGTGCTTCTATCGAAGCAACCAATTTACTCACTTTGGTTACTACTAGCTGATGCTATTTGTCTTCTGCCAAAAATTGACAAAACTTAATACTACTATCCTTTGTTATTTTATATTTATTATCCATATCATCCTTATCATCATTTTTCTATATACCCAACTCTTAAATTATATCTGTATAATCCATATTTCCACCTTCCTATTAAAGTAACTGATTCACATCAATCAAAACTTGTGCCTTTGTCATTCTATAAAAAAGATTATAAGTTCACCATTTTGGGTTTAAAAGCCTACTACATAAACATAATCATATTATGGTACAATTGTACCAACATATGGTAGGTTTTTTGTACTCTCACAGAATATGTAACACACGTATTTCTATACAATAATCTAATATCAGTACTGTAATTTACAGCTTATAGCACAAATATCAAGAATATTATATAGGTTACTATGATACGTCATGATAGACTATATCCACATCCTCTTCCACCCTTGTAATGCTATATGGGCTAGTGTGGTCTATCAAAAATGATGGCACTCGTGCCTCTATCTACGACCACTATGTTTGCACAATTTGCCTTATTTTTATTATTTGTCATATATTCATGTCTTGGATGAAGCAAGCACATCATGTGGCCCTCTACAACTCATAATATAAGAATTATGTGTAATACATTAGGCATTAATGTACACCCATTATGCAACCTAGAGCTGCCCCAATTCATATTCCATAAGAACAGATATTGTATGAAACAAACCGATGTTATCTAATGGACAACGCTAAAGTTAGAGATAATGAATTATAAAAAAATGATTTCCAAATTGAAGAATGCCCTAGCTATCAAATCTAAACTCATATGTTTCCCCATTATATATTGTTCTGGCAATTCTAACCAACTCTGGGTCCTCATGCCGTTTCTAAGCTATTTGCTTAAGAAACACTAGAGTCACCTTCATCTGAACTACTAAGGCACCGTTCTCTACTATCTATAGTCAAAGCCCTTCGCTAATCAACTTATAAAACTCTATGAGCACTGACTGTCATGCTGTAGTGATGTGAGATAAGATACTCCATGATTTTCGACTAAAGGCATCAACAACTCATTTGCCTTGCCTGGATGGTATTGTATTATGCAGTTGTAATCACTATGCAACTCAAACCATTGTCTTTATCTCAGATTCAACTCCTTCTAAGTCAGAATATACTGGAGACTCTTGTGATCTATGAAGATCTCACATCTAACCCCATATAAATAATGTCTCCATATCTTCAAAGCAAATAGCACTACAACCATCTCCAAATCGTGAATCGTGTAGTTCCTCTCATGCTTCTTCAGCTGCCTTGATGCATACGATATCACTCTACCATTTAGCATCAAAACACACCCCAAACCCACTCTAGATGTATCACACTAAACTGTGAAGTCTTTCCCTGTCTTCGGTAAGGCTAACACCGGTGTTGTGGTCAACTTTCTTTTCAGTTCCTGGACACTCCACTCACATGCATTAGACAAAATAAATTTTTGGTTCTTATGTGTCAATTAGATCATCGAAGTAGAAATCACTAAGAAATCACGTACAAATCTCTTGTAATAGCTAGCCAAATCTAGAAAACTTCTGATCTCTATGACTGTAGTGGGTGTAAGCCAGTCTGCTACCGCCTCTACTTTCTTAGGGTTCACTTCAATGCCATGTTCTGACACCATATGGCCTAAGAAAAATATGTTTCTCAACCAAAATTGCCACTTCGAGAACTTCGCATACAATTGGTGCTCTCTTAGTGTTTGTAGAACCATTATCAAGTTTGGGCATTCTCCTTTGGGTTTTTGGAATAAACTAGGATGTTGTCGATGAAGACTATCACAGATTGATCCAAGAACGGTATGAAAACTTAGTTCATGAGATCCATGAATGCAGAAGGGGCATTTGTTAACCCAAACAACATTACAAGGAACTCATAGTGCCCATACCTCGTATGAAATGTAGTCTTGGGTACATCACCCTCTTTGATTCACAATTGATGATAGCCCTATCTCAAGTGTATCTTGGAGAAGCAACTAGTTCATGCCAACTAGTCAAACAAATTATCAATTCTCGACAAGGGATAATTGTTCTTCACTGTTACCTTGTTTAGTAGTCTGTAATCTATACAGAGTCTCATGGTTTCGTCCTTCTTTCTTACAAATAGTATTGGTGCACGCCATTGTGATGTACTTGGTATGATGAAACCCTTATCAACCAACCCTTGCAATTGTGTTGAACTCCTTCAATTTTCCAGGATCCATCTTATAGGGTGGGATAGAAATGAGTCTGATACCCGATAATAATTTTATCTTGAACTATATCTCCCTTTCAGGTGGGAGTCTTGCAAGGTTTACAAGGAATACATTGTAGAATTCACTCACTACTGACACTAACTCCGATTCCCTCACATTATGATATGCTATCCTAACATAAGCTAGAAATCCCTGGCACCCTCTCCTAAGTAATCTATGTGTCTACATAAAAGATATCAGACTAGTGGGCATACCTGTTGTATCCACTTGAAATGGGACATATGACTTGCCTTGTCCTCTGAACCTAAGTACCTTGTTCTTGCAGTCCAAGGTAGAGACATGTAATGATAGCCAATCCATATCTAGGATGATGTCAAATTTTGTCAAGTCGAGCAGCACTAGGTTTGCTAGAAGGCACTTATCCTCAATAAATATTAGACCACACTGACATATCATCTTTGCCAAGGTCATATCACACTTGGATCCACTAACACATAAGGGATACTCCATTAGAGCAACCACCAACTTGATATTGCTCACGGCCCTCGGTGATATGAACGAGTGACATCTAACAATGCATGCACATGCAAAGAACCAATCAGAATTGTACCTGATACCACTATGTTAGAGGTGTTAGCCTCCTATGTGTCATAGTGAATATCCGCATTGGTGCCATTTGGCCTCCTCTTTGAGCCTTTAATAAGGCTCTTACTCCTCGGCCTCTCCCTTGAACTCGACCCTATGGAGCTACTATAGAACTTGACCTAGCAACCGGTTGAGCTACACTACTTGACTCCATCTGCTGTGTTTGTGCCTACCCTGACATGTTGGGACATTTTCTGGAAAAGTGGCCCTCTTGACCACACATGTAGCATATGTTTGTCCTAAACCTGCACTGGCCCTTATGTGCCTTCCTGCATCTAGTAAAAGTAGATCAACTTGAATATGAACTTGAACCTTTTCCCATATTGAGTCCTAACTTGACGTTGTTCCAAAACTTGTTATTTTTCATCTTGGAGCTCTTCTTATCTTTCTTTTTTCCTAGAGCTGAAATTGCAAGAGAGGTGAGATTGAGCCTTCTTGCATTTATAGCCTTAGGAATAGCAGATGGTCCCTAGCATGTTGATCAAGGTGACACCACTCTCCCTATAATCGCGCTCGCCCCATTTTCCTGGCAGAATCCATAATAACATGAAAATTCTCCCTCTTCGCTGTCATAATCAGTGATGAGTACCTGATGTGCAACCACATGGAATATCATCTTGCTTTCTTCCTCTCTGTATCATATGTTTGTCCCGCATACTGCAGCAGATCGATGAACCAGTCTGTGTACTCATCTCATTATTCTACTGAAGTTGCTCAAACTCCAGCATCTTCAATTCTATTGAACTATCTGGGAATGCCCACTTTGTAAATTTTGTAGCAAATCGATCCCATGTCATCTCCTCAACCCTAAGCCTAATGTATACTTTATACCACTCTTTTTCCTTCTTACATCGGAGTGTGAATCCAACCATCGAAATTGCCCTACTATCGTCTGCCCTCAACTCACAATAATGATCTTCATAGACTTGATTCACTCAAATGGATTATCTCCCTCTTTGTACTTGGGAGCATCCAACTTCAGGTAATTGGTCATTTTAGACTTGCCATTACTCCGCGAAGCTACCCTAGGTGGCTGACATGGTAGAGCAAATGGTTCTATAGTAGAGTATGGAACTAGTGGGACTGGTGAGATTGATGGGGCTAAGTTCTTTGGTACTGCACTTGGGTAGTTATAGTAAGGTAGATATATTCTATATATTGGGTAGGGTGGGTAATACGATAAGGCATATATAGAGGGTAAAATGGGTAGTTCTGGTGCCTTAAGGTGGCAATACTAAGGTACCCATAACCACCACCATAACTATAGTTTTGTGGTATAGGTGCAAACCCCTGAACTGATGCATCACCCTGACCACTAGTATATCCCTTCACTCGTCCCTCCTATCAGCACCCTTATCTGGTAAGCCTCCCATAGACATTCGAGAAGGCACTGTTGCATCCCTGTTTACATCAAAGGACCTTTTTTAGTCCTTTGTTGTATCTCCTGGTGAGCTCTTTCTTGCTTTATGCCTTGCTATAGAGGTTTTAGGGAGATCCTCTAATCCTTCATGTTTAAGAGGAGCTCTTGATAACGAGTTGATCATCATAATCCACTCATATTAGCTTTTATTAAAATGACAAAACATAACATATCATTGACATAACATTTAGTTCACGTGTCACCACATGAACTCACATAATCATTCATTCATATGTGTTGACCCCATAAGGAGAAAACTTATTTTGATGATAACAAAACTTAATGAAATATGCTAACAACCTTTCGAACATTTCAGATCATAAAGAAAAAGCTAATCGAAAGAAGAAGAAGAAAAGAGCACATCAAGAAGAACAAAGGAAGACAAAAGGAAGATGAAGATATTCGATTTTCTCTCTTAGGCAAAGCAATGTAAGAGAAGTGACATTTAGAATTGCCAATGAATTCTCACATACATAAAAGGATTTTCAAAGCATGTTTTTAAAGTAAAACAAAATTGAGTTAAAAAGCTGCTAAAATTAGATACCTAATTTTATCCCAAAGGTTGAAATTAGCTAAATAATTTAGAATTAGCCTTTTCACTTTTGACAGATAAATAAAAATTAACAAACTACTTTTTAAATTTAGCATACTGCTTTTAAAATTAGCTAACTACTTTTTACTCAAAAATAGTTTTAGCAAGCTAATTTTAGACTGAGCCTGACTAATCTCTGACTGCACAGACTCCAATGTTGCAATAAATAGAAAACTAGTCATTGGTTATCTTTTTGAGCTGAGAGTTTCAGGCCTCAAACCCACCTATATAGGCATGCGTTTATTTCATTTTAAAACTAATGAAAGTGAGACATTCTTGATCAAATTAAAGAGCATTGATTTCACAAAGCTTTCATCAATTTCAACTTGATCTTCATTGGCAAATCTTCTTTCTCTTCTTTATAGTGTTCAATTGTAATATGTTGTAAGAGAGTGATTCCTTCTAAATTTCCAATTAAAGTTGAAGTTAGTCTAAGTAAGGGTATTCACTTGGAAGAGGTTTTAAGCATCTTGAAAGCTTAAGGAAATTTGAGGGTACATCAAACTTGTAAAGGTTCACTAAGCACCTGGAAAGTTTGGAGAGCGTAAATGGTTTGTCTCTTACCTGGTAAAAGAGATCAATAGTGGATTAGAGGACTTAAGAGGAGCTTGAGAAGAGTGGACGTAGGCTATTTAGTTGAACCACTATAAATTACAGTGTTTGGATTCTCTCTTCCCTAATCTGTTATATTTGATTGCCATTTGACTTGCCTTGGACTTGTTTACTGAAGTTTATTGATGTTTGGATAATTAATTTTGAAAATCCATTGAGGTGTCTATCAAAATTAGCAAATCTGAACACTTAACTAATTCCAGCGTGAATAGTAACTTTTTCATTAAAGAAAATTTTATCTAGCTAATTTCATATTCTGAAATAGTGAGGATAATCATCTTTCACACCTTGATCTGATTAAATCACACACTAGAATTATTCAGCCATAATTTTTCACTAAAAGTTTAGAGCAAGAACTTGAAAAATTGAGAAAAATTTAAAAGTTCCAAATTCACCATCTCTTGGTCACTTACACTTAGGACAACAAGTTAGTATCAGAGCTTGGCTCTATTCTCAGGGTTCAACAACCTTAGAGAGATCCTAAAATGGCTAGTACTTCAAACAATGCTTGAGTTGCTACACCTTAGCTAAAGGACACTCAATTACTAGACCACCTCTGTTTCATAGTTCAAATTACTCCTTTTGGAAAACTAGAATGAGAAACTTCATTCAATCTGTAGATATTGATGCATGGAGAATAATCCAAAATGGTCCTTTCATTCCCATGAAAACCGAAGAAGATAAAGCTCCTATTCCTAAAATACAAGCCGAATATGATGAAAATGACTGGAGAAAAATTTCAATAAATGCTAAAGCTATAAACATCCTACATTGTGCTCTAGATCTAAATGAATATAACATAGTTTATGGTTATGAATAAGCAAAAGAAATATGGGATAAGCTTGAAGTCACACATAAAGGAACAAGTCAAGTTAATGAGTCCAAAGCCAACATGTTGCTGAGAGAATGAATTATTTGAGATGAAACCAGAAGAAGCAATTGCTCATATGAGCACTAGATTCACTGACTTGATCAATCTCCTGAAAGCACTGAAAAAAAGATTTGAGGAAGAAAAACTTATGAACAAGATCCTAAGATTTCTGCCAAAGTTCCTAGGAAGCCATTATTTTCATTTTGGATACCAAGGACTTTTCAAAATTTACTTATGATGAATTTATTAGTTCACTAATTACTCACGAGATGATATTCAAAAAGGACAACATAGAAAAAGAAAAGACCAAGAAGGGCATAGCTCTGAAAGTAGATAATACATCAGAAGACAAGAGCAAATCAGTTGCCTTAAAAGCTGCACAATCTGATTCATCCAATATCTCTAATGATGATAAGGAAATGGCCATGCTAGCCAGAAGATTCAGAAGATCCTTCAAAAAAGGAGGCAAGAAATACAGAAAATTTGATAAGAAGTATGCTGCAAAGGATGATGCAACTTCTGCTGCTCAAAAAGACCAAAAAGAATCTGTCTGCTATTAATGCAATAGGCTGGGACACATCAGGCCTAACTGTCCAAGAGTAAAGAAAAAAAGAGGCAAAGAAGATAAAGAAAAGAGGGCCATGGCCACAATTTGGACTGCCTCAAATACAAGCTCCACAGAAGATGAAAAAGATGATATTGAAATATGTGAAATGACAATTGAAGAACTCCCTGAAACCTCAATCAGAATAGAACATGAGGTATTCTTAAGGAATAAAGAAGACTCTAGCAGATGGTGCATTGACAGTCGATGTTCAAGGCACATGATAGGAGAAAAAGGCTACTTCTCTAAGCTCACTCTGAAAAATGAGGGATATGTCAGATTTGGTGACAAGGGCAGAGCTCAAATAACTGGAAATGGCATAATTGGATATCAACCTTGTATTGAAAATGTTGCTTTAGTTCAAGGACTGAAATTCAATCTTCTAAGTGTAAGTTAACTATGTGACAAAGGATTCAAGGTAACTTTCTTCACTACTCACTGTGAAATCATTGATTTAAATGATCATACACTGTTCATTGCTCTTAGACATGAAAATGTGTACATGCTAGATCTAGATTGCTTTCAAAGTATTGAAAAGTGTCTTGTGACCTTGAATGAAAATAGTTGGCTATGGCATATAAAACTTCAACATGCAAGCATGCACTTAATCTCCAAAATATCTAATAAGAATGTAGTTAGAGGGCTGCCTAAGCTAAACTTTGAAAAAGATCATCCCTACAAAGCATGTTCTTTAGGAAAATAAATAAGAATCAGCTTTAAACCTAAGAATGCAGTCACAACCTCAAGAATTATGGAACTGTTACACCTAGATCTATTTGGATCAATCACTCCAATGAGTCTAGGAGGTAAAGCTTATGGTTTTGTGATTGTGGATGATTACTGAAGATATACTTGGGTTTTCTTCCTCTCTCATAAAGATGAAACATTTGATACATTTGAAAAATTATGTAGGAAAGTCCAAAAACAAAAAGAACTCAATATCGCCTCACTAAGAAGTGATCATAGGAAGGAGTTTGAAAACATTTTGTTTGATGAATTATGCTCTAAACAAGGAATCTTCCATTCATTTTCTGCCCCTAGAACCCCCTAACAAAATGGAGTTGTTGAGAGGAAAAATATAACATTGCAGGAAATGGCTAGAACCATGCTAAATGAAAACAACCTTCCTAAATATTTTGGGCAGAAGCAGTAAACATAATCTATTATATTATGAGCAGAGTTACCATAAGAGCAATCTTAAAAAAAAAACTCCTTATGAACTTTGGAAAGGAAAGAAACTAAATGTATTTTATTTTCAAGTGTCTGGTTACAAATGCTACATTCTAAATAACAAAGATAATATGAAAAAATTTGATGTTAAAGTTGTAGAAGGAATCTTTCTAGGATACTCCACAAACAGTAGAGCCTATAGAGTGTTTAACAAAAATAGTCTAACTATTGAGGAATCTGTGAATGTTGTTTTTGATGAGACAAATCCAACATTAGAAAGAAACGATTCAACTAATAATGAAATTGAAGAAATCTTTAGCAAGCTAAATTTTAACAGGAACAAAGACAATGAACCTAGCTCTAAAACTCAAGATGCTGTAGCAAATGAAGATATGCATGCAGATAATCAAACACAAATAGAAAACATAACAGAATAAGAGCCTAACTTAATAGAAGTGCAATTAGATGAACCACATCATGATGACATTCCTCAAGAATGGAGATTTCATAAGATCATCCTAGACAAGACATTCTAGGTGAACCCTCTCAAAAAGTAATGACTAGGAGTCAAATTCAAAAATATCATGGAAATGTTGCCTTTGTTTCACTCTTAGAACCAAAAACATATGAAGAAGCTCAACATGATGAATCCTAGATTCTTGCTATGCAATAGGAACTTAACAAATTTGAGAGAAATAAGGTATAAGGTTAGTTCCCAAACCTAGAAATTGCTTAATCATTGGAACTAAATGGGTGTTTAGAAATAAAATGGATGAACTTGGAAATGTAACTAGAAATAAGGCTAGGTTAGTTGCACAAGGTTACAACCAAGAAGAAGGAATAGACTTTGATGAAACTTTTGCACCAGTTACTAGGCTAGAAGCAATCAAAATGCTTTATGCATATGCATGTCATAAAAACTTTATGTTGTACCAAATGGATATCAAGAGTGCATTTTTAAATGGATATATAAAGGAGGAAGTATATGTGGCTCAACCTCCTAGTTTTGAGGATCATGTGCATCCTAACTATGTATTTAAACTTGACAAAGCTCTTTATAGACTGAAACAAGCCCCTTAGAGCTTGGTATGAGAGGTTCAACAGATTTCTGTTAGAGAATGAATTTAGAAGGGAAAAGGTAGATACCACTTTATTCATAAAGAATCATAAGAATGACATGCTAATTATACAAGTCTATGCGGATGATATAATCTTTGGTGCCACTAATGAATCTCTTTGCAAGAAATTTTCAAAGCTAATGCAGAGTGAATTTGAGATGAGCCTAATGGGAGAGCTTACCCTCTTCCTTGGATTGCAAATCAAACAGTTGAGTGATGTATAA
>CAOGCB011362756.1:0-10412 GCA_948266635.1 Cnidoscolus chayamansa | reverse complement strand
TATATTAAACTCTTATGTAATATTGAAAAATGTATTTCTTATGGATTTATAATCTTCTGATTTTGGCTTGAATTGAATGTAGTTATTATAAAATGTTTTTATTGGATTGGATAATGACGTTTTAAATTATTTAGAAAATGCAAAAAATTTATACAGGTTTTCATTGAGCTGTGATCCTAATTATCCCTTACAGGGTGATTATTGGTTTTCCTGTAGAGGAAGGGGAAAATCATTAGTCATTCTGTGGGAGCATGTCATGGGAGATGTGACATACAGTGTTGCTTTGATTTGACAAAGGAAAAGTTTTAAATTTGTTGAAATTCCTGCTATATGTATGTGTGGTTCCGATTAATTTAACAGGTGCTTTGAGAACGTCAAAGTGGCTAACCGAACCAGGGAACGGGTTAACCAGCGGTTAGCTCGGGAACTGGCAAGGGGCGTCACATGTTGCATTGGTTTGTCTTAGTGATTATTTGGAGGAATTTCACCGAGCTAGTTCTAGAATAAGAACTTGCAAAGGAAAGTAGAGTGGTGAGATTATTATTGAGAGATATCCAAAATTGTGTAAAACACGAGTGAACTTTTCATCTATGAGTGAAAACACGTGAGGGAGCAATTTGTTAGGCCATTATTTTCATATTGTTATTACTAACGTTCTCTATTGCAGCAACATGTCTGACCAAAGTTCATTTGACACTAAGTTGATGGTTGATGCGTTAGTGAGTGAGATGAGAAAGACAATGAGGGCTGAATTAGAACCGGTCCATCAGAGATTGGAGATGGAGTAAAATAGGGAGCTCATAGCTAGTACTTTAGTGGGTCACAAATTTAGGAGGCACCCAAAGAGGTGAATGACGTTGAAGGAGGAAGATGACATGCCTCCATTAGAAGATTGCAGTGATGTGGATATGGAGAGTTCTATAAAAGGAGAATTTCTTGATACCAGACGGATACTTAATACTCAACCTAAGAATGAAGGAAATGAGGTATAACAGGAGCACATCTTTCATACCATATGCCATGTGAATAACAAGGTGTGTAGTTTAATTATTGATAGTAGGAGCTGTACAAATTTTGTTAGCATGTTATTGGTTGAAATTGAGCCTAAAAACTAAATAGCATGGTCAGCCTTATAAATTGCAGTGGTTGAGTGATTGTGGGGAGGATAAGGTGACCAAGAGGGTACTAATTTCTTTCTTTATAGGGAAATATTGGGATGAGATATTATGTGATGTGGTACCTATGTAGACTTGCCACATTTTATTGGGACAACCCTTGCAGCTCGATAAGAAGGTCACCCATGATGATTATCATAATAGATATTCCTTTGTCTTGAATAAAAGATAAGTGATTTTGACACCTTTCAATCCTTATGAGGCTAAGGAGGATCAATTGAAGATTGCTAAAGAGTTCAGAGAGCGAGGGAAACACCAGAGTGAAAAAGAAAAGATTAGTGAAATTGTGTCAGAGAGTGGTAAAAATAAACTTATGAGCCATGAGAGAAAAGAATTGGGGGGAAACATGAGTGCAATTGATGAGGCAAGTGAGATTAAAAGAGCCTTGAAGGCCAAACAACATTTACCCATACTGATGTACAAGGATATTTATTTTTCCACTGACCATCTTAACTTTTCTTTGTCTGCAATTTTTGTTTCTTTTTTGTAGAGATTTGTTGACTTATTTCCTAAGGAGTTTATTATCCATTCAGACTATGAGAGTTTGAAGCATTTGAAAACTCAAGGTAAGTTAAACAAAATGTTTGTTGTGTTATTCTTTAAAGAAATGGTACGGTTGCATGACATGCCAAGATCCATCGTCATTTGTTTACCTCATGTTGAATTTGCACACAATAAGGCTGTACATTTTACTACTACACATTCACAGTTTGATAGTATGTATAGATTTAATCTTTTGACTCTCGTGGATATTTTACCTCTACCTTCTTATGAATTTATTGATGTTGATGGAAAGAGAAAGGCAAAGTTAGTCAGAGAAATGCATGCCAAGATCCAAGCTAAAATTGTGAAGACAAATGAGCAGTATGCTCGACAAGCTAACAAGAGTCTTGTTAAGCTTACTTTCCAACCTGGAGACTGGGTTTGGTTGCATTTGAGGAAGAAAAAATTTCTACACAACGGAGGTCCAAATTACATCCTAGGGGAGACAGTCCTTTTCAAGTCAATGACAATGCCTACAAACTAGATTTTGCCAAGTGGATACGGTATTGTAAGCACTACTTGTAATGTTTCTGGTTTTTCCTTATATGATGTAGGAGATTCAAGGATGAATCTTTTCGAGGATAGGGGGAATGATGGAGATCAGGAGATGTCCAGTGTTCAGGAGACATCACGGACTAAGCGGGTGAAAGAAGTAGTGTAAGGTTTGAATATGGAGCTTCAAGAGCAAGAGTTGGTTCAACATGACTCTAGTACAAGTCCTAAGCCATGAACATCATATATGAAAGTGGAGATGAAGCGGGAGATGTTAGCATTGGGCCGACGACGTCGAACGAAAGAAGGCTGCCTATCTCCCATTTAGGTCGCCGGCCTTTGGCTAGCCTAAATGGTTCTTAATGCCATTTATCGCAAGAAGTCCGCCAGCCTTGAAAGGAAGGTCGACGGCCTTGATTTTACACCGTCATCTTTCATTGCCAGCCTTTATTTCATCATAACTATTTTATCATTTTCGTGTTTTAGGTCAGCCATTTTTGTATTTAGGCTGCCAGCCTACGTATAGGACATAGGGTTTGCCTATAAATACTTGTGTTTACAATTGAAACGATTTAGAATAAATTTTTATGAAAATTTGATGGAGATAGTTCTCTCTTCCTTTAGTTATTGTGAATAAAACTGCTTGATTTCTTCAAGTAACGCTCAAAGAGATCGATTGGATAACTTAGGTTCTAATTGACAGGTTCGAATGGGGTCGGGTTACGCACGTTATCAATTCCATGTAATTTCGATTCTAGGGTTTGAGAACCTCTATTGATCGTTAGTCTTCGATCTTTATCTGGGGTTCGCATTATTATCTTTCAACACTATACGATTAAGTTTTGGAACATACAACTGGTTCGTTGCAGCGCATGAAGGGATGTTAAAGCAAAAGCCCTGACCGAAGAGGATGGAGTGGGTGAGGGAAAGGACTAAGGATTCGATGAAGGATTGGATGGAGAAGAGAGATATGTTAGTGACCTCGCAGTAAGCAGAGGAAAGGGAGAGGTCAGAGAGTGTTAAGGGCTTGGAGGAAGTGGAGTGATAGGGTCACCAAAACTACAAATATGTTTAAGTTTATTTTGCATGATTGCATGTATGTTTTTCATATTTTACGCTTTCTTGTGTTGTTTTTTGTTAGAAAAGTTTCAGGTAGAAATTCAAGCAATGGATTGGATATGGCTTCAAATTTGTGCAGAAAAGGATCAATATTTGGCTAAGTATGGGAAACCAGGATGAGTCGCGACTGCGATTCTTAAGCATGAAGGTGCGATGCATACAAACATATTCGGCCAGTAATCAAGAAGTAAAGTCACAGGCACAACTCCAATAATCGCGGGTGCGACATATTTCACCAGAAGTCAGAAACTGCCTATTTTTCTAGAGAGTTGCATTGTTTCAACAAGCAAATGAAAAGCCCCCGCCAAAAGTCAGTTAAAACACCCATTTGGCCGGCTAATCATCTTCAAAACCGCCATCCTCTCTTTTCCTATAAATACCTATCTAATCAAGAAGAAGGGGGGAATTATGCAATATTAAGAAGAGGGACATATAAAGAAGAATTGCTAGAAACTACATGGCAAGCCCAAATACTCAAGCTAGAAGAAGTTTGCTAATATGACTACTCAAGAGTGCATTTTACCTTTTCCTCAGTCCTCTTCGTCTTCTATCACCATTTCAGTTGATGAATATGCCCGATTAACTAGTGCTCAATAGCAAATTTCAGGTGTTTCTGAGTGACCATCAGTATCTGCACTGGCTAATATAGGTAATCATGTTGCCTGCCTTTCCACCTCATCTTGTAATTGGATTATTAACTCCGGTGCCACTAATCATATGACTGGAGACATAGGTATTCTTTCTTCTTTTAAATCTTCTGCCAACTTACCTCCTGTTACATTAGCAAATGGGTCTAAAGCTTCAGTTATTGGGCATGGGACAGCATACCCAGCCAAAACTCTTCTATTATCATATGTTTTATGCTTATCACAATTTTCCTTTAACTTATTATATGTTAGCCAAATCACAAATAGCCTTAACTATTGTGTTATTTTCTATCTCACTTATTGTCTTTTTTAGGATCTTGGGACGAAGCAGATTATTGGTAAAGAGTGGTTGGTGGATGGGTTGTATACTCTTGAGTCCACTTCTCGATCAGTGCCTCGATCAATTACGTATGCAAGTTCTACCTCTCTACATCTCCATTGTCAACTTGGTCATCCTCCTCTTCATGTTCTACAAAAGTTATGTCCTAGTCTTAACCGAGAGTCCACCTTAGAACACGAAGCTTGTCAGTTTGCTAAACATCATAGGGTGTCTTACTCTCCTAGAATAAATAAACATGTTGATTCTTCCTTTTATTTAGTACATTCTGATATATGGGGTCCGTGCCCTGTTTTATCTAAGTTTGGTTTTAGCTATTTTGTCACATTCGTGGATGATTATTCTCGAGTAACTTGGCTTTATCTTATGAAATCTCGTTCAGATTTATTCTCAATATTTTATGCTTTTCATGCTGAAATCAAAACACAGTTTAATAAACCTATTTGTATGTTGAGAAGTGACAATGCAAAAGAATATCTTTCTATCACATTTTCCTCGTACCTCTCACAACATGGCATAATTCACCAAACTTCGTGTATTGTTACTCTTCAACAAAATGGTGTGACTGAATGAAAGAATCATCATCTACTAGAAGTTGCTCGGGCATTAATGTTCCATATGCAGGTTTTAAAACCTTTTTGGGCTGATGCAATTTCCACTGCCTGTTTCCTCATCGATCGCATGCCTTCCTCTGTTCTTCATGGTCAGGTCCCTTATTCTCTCCTTTTTCCGTCGAACGACTTATTACCTCTTCCTCCTCAGGTCTTTGGGTGCACTTGTTTTGTTCAAGACATGCAACCTCAGGTATCAAAACTTGACCCTAAATCTCTTAAATGTGTCTTTTTGGGATATTCTCGACAACAAAAAGGGTATCAGTGCTATTCTCCTTCCTTGGGTTGTTACTTGGTATCTGTAGATGTTACCTTTTTTTAGAAAAATCCTTTATTTAGTTTCGTTTCGTCTACTTCTGCATCTTCTCAAACTAATTTTGCAGTTGAGTTTCTTGTTTATACAGTTAGTGAACAGGTACAATCCCTCCCTCGGCCTGTTGTCCATAATATCTTCTCACGACGTGTGCTGCATGTGATTAAGGCACCCCCACTCGACTCCGACACCAATGTTCCACCCGCTGCTTCGTCTCCAGATCCTCTGCTTGCCCTTGACCCAAGCCTTGATCAACCGATTGCTCTCCGCAAAGGTAAACGTACCTGCACGTATCCCATTTCTGCCTTTGTTTCTTATGATACTTTATCACCTTCTTCTAAGTCCTTTGTAGCCTCTTTAGACTCTGTCGTTGTTCCTAAGTCTGTACTTGAAGCATTAGCTCATCATGGTTGGCAAAAGGCAATGAAAGAAGAAATGGTGGCAGTTGAGGATAATCATACTTGCGATTTAGTGAGCCTACCTTCAGGAAAGAAGGCTATTGGTTGCAAATGCGTCTACACAGTTAAGATGAATCCAGATGGTTCGATTGCGTGACTTAAAACCCGTTTGGTTGCGAAGGGGTATGCTCAGTCTTATGGCATTGACTACTCTGAGACATTCTTTCAGGTTGCTAAGCTCTCTTCTATTCGACTATTTATCTCCCTAGCTGCCACTTATGATTGGGATCTCCATCAACTGAATGTGAAGAATGCCTTCTTACACGGTGATTTATGTGAAGAAGTCTTTATGGAGCAACCACTTGGGTTTGTTGCTTAGGGGGAGTCAGACAAGGTGTGCAAACTACGTAAATCCTTATATGGTCTAAAACAATCTCCACGTGCATGGTTTGGAAGATTTAGTTTTGTTGTGATTGAATTTGGATTATGAAGAAGTGCATACGATCATTTTGTGTTTTTCACATCATCTAGCTCAAGGTGCATTTTGCTAGTTGTGTATGTTGACAATATTGTGATTACTGGGAGTGATAAGACAGTAATTTCAAGCTGAAAGCGTTCCTTAGTACTTGTTTTCAAACAAAGGACCTAGGACCATTAAAGTATTTTTTTTAGGGATTGAGGTTCTTCATAGACGGAAGGGAATCTTTTTTACTCAAAGGAAATATTATCTCGATCTACTGAATGGTGCGAGAATGAATGAAGCAAAGACTTATGATGCACCAATGATACCAAATGTGAAGTTGACACCTGAAGATGGAGACCTACTTGAAAATCATGAAACGTATAGAAGAATATTTGGGAAATTGAATTATCTTACAATTACTTGTCTTGACATTGCATTTCCAGTGAGTGTGGTAAGTTAGTTTGTATCATCTCCTAGAACTTCACATTCGGATGCTTTGACTCATGTTTTGAGATATCTAAAGGGCGCACCAGGACATGGAATCTTGTATCAAAACCACGGTCACCATATGGTAGAGGGGTTTACATATGCTAATTGTGCAGGTGATATCACAGATAGACGGTCCATGACTGGTTACTGTGTATTTTTTGGAGGCAATCTCGTGTCTTGGAAGAGTAAGAAGCAAATAGTGGTTTCTCGTTCAAGTGCAGAATCTGAATACAGGGCTATGGCACAATCAAATTGTAAGCATGCATGGCTACAACACTTACTTGAAGAAATTGGATTTGCTCAAACAAAACCGATGCAATTATGGTGTGACAATGAGACAACCATTTACATTGCCAATAATCCGGTATATCGCGAATGAACCAAACATATTGAGGTTGACTGGCATTTCACCCGAGAAAAGCTAGAAGATGGTACAATCTCAACTCAACATGTCAAAACCCGAAGTCAACTAGCTGATGTATTTACTAAAGCCTTACTGGGAAATCGGGTCAATTACATTTGTACCAAGCTGGGCATGATCAATATATATGCTCCAGCTTGAGGGGGAGTGTTACAAAATCTGTTAAGATATTAGGAGAGATTTTAGGAAGATTAGTTAGGAGAGATTTTAGGAAGATTAGTTTCCTATTCTAGGGTTACTACTTGTATATATATGTGTAATCTTTCCTTCTATAATCAATCTTTTCTTTCCTAATTTCTCTATATTAACACAAGTAAGTAAAATTATTCTAACCTTGTTTTTTGGAAGATGGAAGATAATCTAAGCTAAAATCATGTGAAATGATGAAATGTTCAAAAAAAATTTTGGGTTTTTAGGTTTCGGTGAATAGTTATTATGAACAGTGATTGTGAATGTATAAGTTTATGTTTGGGTTATTTTTTGATGGTTTGAGGTTGTGAATAAGTTGAAATAGGCTTTAAAATGTGTTTTTTATGTTAAGAATGAGGTTTACTAGGTTCTTGGAAGTGCAAAGGGTAAGGAGCTGGGTTTTTGACCTTTCAAGAAAAATCAAGTTTTTGGCAGTCAGAATCCTGGCCGAGATATCGAGCCATAAGATCGAGATATCAAACCATAAGGCTGAGATAATGAACTATAAGGCTGAGATAACCAAATTAAAAGACTAAGATAACCGAACCATAAGACCGAGATAACCAAACTATAAGGTCAAGATAGCCAAACTATAAGACTAAAATAGCCGAACCGTAAGGCCGAGATAGCCAAACTGTAAGGCCGATAGCCGAACCATAAGGCTGAGATAACCGAACTATAGGGCCAAGATAGTTGAACCATAAGGCTGAGATAGCCAAACCATAAGGGATAAAGGAGAGAGTTACCGAAAGGTTGAGCCAAAAGGCTTGGTTCATGCCTAGGTTGCCGAACCATGAATTAAATATAGGGTTTTTCCCCTATAGTAGATCCTTAAGTCACTCGGGCTTGCTACAGAAAAAATTCATGTCAATAATTTTTATTAAATTATTAATTAAAAGTAAATGCTATATGTGAATTATGGAGGAGGAGTGTTATAGACTATTTAAATAGTCAGTCTCTCATCCTAATCCGCCATACAGGACTGGACCAAGGAGATTAGGGATAACATGATTAAGGCAAGATATTCATCTTCACACGCATCCTATATGAGTGGATATAACTCTTTTATGATATAAAAAATTAAATCAATATTTTTAGCATGCCCATGCATCATAATGCCTAGGTTGCTGTATTAGATGCACGATATATGTTGCATTGCATTATTCATGATCTATGAATGATAATGTTGGATGATATGAAAATCCTCCATGTTAATGTTATATCCCACAGAAAGGTCCCTCAGAAATATCCTTTGGTTTGTCCCTCGGAATTAACATGTTAAGACCTTAGGATTTTCCTTGGGATCAATATGTTATGATGTATATGGTAAGTCCATAACTAGCTGAAAGGAGTTGTTGTGGCGCATATGAATACCTATGGGAAGTAGCTAACCTATAAGGTATTCTAGTAATCCTAAGAAGATGGATTGCCAATTAGAAGTATTCATGGATTTCTAGTGACAATATTATCTTATGTGAATTGTTTGAAGGTGATGCATACACAAGCACAAAAAAAACATTTTATATATGTTTTTTTGTATCTACTCACTAGGCTATTCAAATAGCTTACCCCTTTTATATCCCTCACCCATTCTCTATCCCCACACCATTTTTCACAGGTATGCAGGACGTACCGAAAAATACTTGGTAGCTCGAATGTGATACTATAACGTAGATTATGTATGTTTTACTCCTAGGATATATATATATATTAAAGAATATGTTTTTATAATCTCATGTACTTAAAAATGTTTATGTTTGGATTTTTGGTACTTATATGTTTATGTTCTTTATGATGATGTATATAGGTATAATGTAAGACACTTGTACTAAGAATTTAATTATTCCCTAAGTTTATGTTGTATCAAAAGTCTTTTATATGCATGAGATTATTATAATGCTTATATTAATGTTAATGTTACAGCTTATTAGGGTTTCGATCACCTTCGGGTGGTCAAAATTCTAACACCAGTAGTAGTATGGGAAAATTGGGCTATTATAGATTTGGTATCAAAGCTCTAGGTTACATATGATCAAACCCAGATCTAAGTATAACATATTATAAAATGTTATGGGGCAAACACCACAAAGAGTACACGTCCAATAAGAAGTCATGAGGCAAATATCATGAGTATGTATGATGTCATGTGTACTATGCATATGAATGGGCACAAGAAACGAGCCACACAAGCGGCCCTTTGCATCGTTGATCTCATCTTGACGAGACGTAAAGGATCAAGATTGAATGTAGATTCTTGCCCGTAGCGGTTTAACTTCATCAGTCATCATGAAAGCGGAATGGCCTATTTTAGTGGGGTTAGGAGAGTCGATCTCTCGATCTTACGGTCATGGGAGACACCGAGAGACATATCTCAGCTCATTTTGGAGTGAGATACGACATCTCACCACGAATTGTGGCCTAGGGCCGGCTGATGGTTTTGTCTTCGGCCTTTTACTGGGAAGCATTTTTTATCCTCTTATTCGACCTAAGTCCAAATTCCCTTTGAGGTCCCTTTGGGCCCAGTGCTTATTTGTGATGTTATTAGGACACCAAAAAAATTACTGTGTCTATAGCTACCCCTCTTTATGTGTGTCCTCAGAAGAGGGAAGTGAGGGGAAGGCCCTCGCATCCCCTTCAGAGAGGAGACTCATAAAGAAATAGATGCTTTTGGCCAGCATAATGAGGATGGCTGAATTCAGGCAAGAGAAGGAGAGCTCAATGCTTGAGATGAGAAGCGAAAGACTCGAGGTCCATGTGAAGCAAATGCGATAGGAAAGCTTGGGGCCTAAAGATAAATGCAAATTACAAGGATGCTTAGGGGCTTTCTGTGAAAATAAAGTGCAAGGGCTTCGGGGCTTTAAAAATACAAGGGAAAATTAAAAGGAAAGGCTCGGGGCCTAATGATAAATGAAAACCATGAAGAGGCTCATGGGCTTTTTGGGAAAGATAAAGTGCGAAAGGCCCAGAGCTTGGGAAATAACAAGGAAATTAAAAGGGAAGGCACGAGGCTTAAAGGTGGAAATAAATTGCAAAAGGCTCGAGGGCCTTAAGGTAAAAGTAAATTGTATAAGCTAGGGAGCCTAAAGGTAAAAGTAAAAAGCAGAGGCTTAGGGCTTAAAGGTGAAAGTAAATTGCGAAGGCTTAGGGGCCTAAAGGTAAAAGTAAATTATAGAGGCTCGGGGGCCTAAAGGTAAAAGTAAATTGCAAAGGCTCAA
>CAOGCB011362725.1:0-12723 GCA_948266635.1 Cnidoscolus chayamansa | reverse complement strand
CCCTTGCTCATTTAACACTACACCCGGGTGCCGATGTAGCGCGTGCCTAGGAGAGCACGTCCCAACGTTATAATAGTTTAAAGGATTCATCATAAGATTGGCTAAGTTTTTACGCTGGCCGCCTACCTACCGCAACCCTCTTCCTTTACCCGGGCTTGGGACCGGCTACGCTACTCGCATAGACGGAGTTAATATAATTATAAGAATATATCTCTAATTAATTAGCATAATTATATGAAATATATCTTTGATTAGTTAGCAACTTAGCATAATTATAGGGGTATACATTCCAAATTAATTCACATAATTATAGAGATTTTTTTTTTCTAATTAGTATCCAAACCTTAGTTCTCTAACCAACTGCTTCAAAAGGAAGCTATAAATTAGTGTTTGGTGTTCAAAAAGCAAAACAAAAAAGGACTTACACATTATATGCAAGAGGTGGGTCTCACCCGGCCTCATGCTTTGAGCCGAGTGAGGCAAGGCGCTCGCCTCTAGCAAGAGGCCTCGCCTAGCCCAGGTGAGGTGAGGAGGCGCCTCGCGGGGTGCTTTTTGACGCCTTTAATAACACTAGTTGTTATCGTTGTAGTCATTGACAATGTCATAGTTGTATAAGAAAATTCTGGGGCTCGTCCTTATTCTGCAGAAAGTTATAAGTTTAAGATCTGATTTCTGGGCCTTCATCTCTCCCCTATTTTTCTATTAATTTTTGTTATCGGGAAGCAGAAACCAGCTGGTGCTGTCTCTAATTTGCATCATCTCGTCCCCTAAAATTCTGGTCCACTTCTTCCTATTCTCCTATACAAATTCTTGTTTTCATCTTCTCATTGTCTCCTACAATTCAGGTAAGTTATCCCTCAATTTTGGAGGTTGTTACATTTCAGTCCATCTTTTGTTACCACAAAATCCCTCGTCTTTAAAAACATCACATAAAAGTCTACTATCTTTATTAATGTTACATAAAAATCATTATCTTTAAAAATGTTATATACAAATACTCACACCACTTTTTGTTCATGTCTAAGGAAATCAATCATGCCAGTGCCATGTTGTAAAAAAAATCAAAAAAATAACAATGTCATATAAAATATTAATAATGCAATCTCTCTCTCTCTCTCTCCCCTAAGGTATGTGAGGAGATATGTTATGAACATTTTATGTGGCACTTGCGATTTTTAATTTCTTAACTTTACATTGTATCAGTTCTACCAGAAAAATGAATGGAAAATTCCCTGAGGGATATTTATGTAATGGTTTTCAAGATGAGGGATTTGTATAACAAATTAAGATAAGGGACTAAAATTAATAACCTCTAAAATCAAGAGACATCTAGTATAAATTACCCTTAAAATTCTCGGTCACCTTTTCTTTCTTCCCACTTCAAAAATTTGCCCTTCTTCACAGTTTCAAAGCTGGGTTTGAAGTTGCAGCTCATTCTTTAACATTTCAGCTGAGCGTGAGTCCCAAAAGCTACTTCCCTTCTTTCGAGTTTGAGTCCCAAAGATGTGACTTCAGTCACAAGCTATTCATATGAGACCGAGAGTTAAAGTCTGGATCTCTTCTTTCTCCTTATTATAGCCAAGGATAAAAGTCCTACTCTATTCCCCTTCTTCATTGTAGCCAAGGGATGAAGCCCCTAGCCACCTACTCTATTTCCACCATTTTATTCCTCTGTTCCTCAAGAAAAGAAATAGAGCCAAGTTATTAGAAAAAGAACAGAACAGGTCAGGAGAAACAGACCAGAGAAGACAACTTCCATCTACTCCTGGAAGATGTTTCTGAATTTAGAAACCAGATGCTGTTTGAGTTATTGGACCTGTTGTAGTGTTTTGAGGATGTTTTTAGGTCTTTTATGTGCTGGAAATTTACTCTTTACATTGCATTGTCTTCGTACAGCCCCATGAGCTGGTGATTATATTTTTGTATTATTTGTCAGTTGTTGCGAGGAGTCTTTGCTTTCAATAAGTATCTCATTAACGGGAGGATTAGATTGTTGCTGCTCCATATTGCTGTTTGCCTTGTCTTGTATCCTTCATTATAAATATGAAATTCCATATATAAAAGAAATCAAAGAATTAAGAAAAAAATGTCTCCTTAATAATATTCATGTTCTTCATTCTATACCTCTTCCTTTCCTATTTCTCATACAAAATAACATAATTAAGATACACTGATTCTTAGTCTCTAATAAGTAGTAGTTTATAAATCAACAAGTGTTTTTATCTATAATGTTAACTATATTAATATGAAGTTTAATAATATAGTCTTAGTTTTAATATTTAATATTTAATATTCATATACATATATAAATAAAACTATTATAAATTATTTGATGCAAGTGCAATTTACGTGCTTTGAGGACTAGTATCATCTATAAAGATACAGGGCTGAGTTAGTAAAAATGTAAAATTAAGAGTAATTTATTATGTAAGTTCCTGCAATATGGACGGCAAAACAATATTTATTTTATTTCCCATTGGCCTTACAACGAAAGTATGGGGCTTTCCAAATTGTTACCAATGGAATCTCAGATTCAGGCAGTCAGAGCACAAAATAACTATATTGGACTCTGCAAACCTCCATTAAAATGGCCTAAGCCATTTTGGTTTGACTGCCTTGAACATTTTATGGCCTTTTTTTTAGATCTTGTTGATGCGAGAGAAGCTACATTCCAAGACCTCCCCTCATGTACAACTGGATTTGCCCTGTTGAAATCCAATTTTCACTTGGTAATTGCATGGGGTTGTCCATTTACATGGGTCATCTCCGCATCTGCCATTAAGGTCTAGCACATTGAGCTAGCCCATGAATCTACCTGAGTCTAAATTGATTAGCTCAGCTCCTGGGTCTAGCTAACTGTGGCCCAGACCAACATGCTTTTGTGTCCAAATTGCACATGTTGTAATTCTCGAGCCCAGGGATTAGAGCACAAAATGGGCTTGCAGCTACAGTGGGGCTTGGTGACACACATCCTTCGAATTGCCTTAGCCATTTTGGTTCTTCTCTTGCCAATGTGTAACAAGCCAACTTCCAACAGTTACCACCATTCTCAAAAAAATAACTTCGATAGCTATTCAATATCTAAAATTAATTGATAAACTGAACTAGAATTCTTCCACAGTTTCCCATTATGCTGATTCTCCTAAAGAGCTTCTGAAATATACTTTCCTGGCAAATCTATCCTCCCTTAACAAATTTGCATCAGGGTGATAATATCCTCAATTTTCATATCCCCTTCCTTTTTTTTTATGTGAAATGGGAAAGGAAGAAAATAGCATAGCTTGCACCTTAAATCAAATTGGAAAAGCAAAGATAGTACTTATATGTTGACAAGCCAAAAGACACTTACTTGAAGAGTATTCAACCTAATGCAGAGTTTTGGTATTGTCAGCTCATTCAGCTTACAAATCACATTGTCATCCAATGGCGGACACTCGAGCAGCCTTTTCTTAATTACCGAAATAACAGTCTCTGTATATCGAGTTAAAGGAGGAGCAGATGGATAGAGATGATTCATGTCAACTGCAAAATTACAAATATTAAAACAAACATCTTGCTGTAAGCTAAACTCAAAATATTTGAAAGGTTTGTCTCTTAAGTTCTTCATTAATTAGCAAGACAAAAGCTAGATAAAGCATACAAAAAAAATATTGGAAAAATAGGGGAATTTAAAGACTTTGTATATCCAAGAATGCTCATGTTCCCTGTTGCCTCCCCCTGCAACACCCCACAGTAAAAATGAATAAAATAAATAAATGAAAAAACTACTTGCAGCATAAACTCAATGAACTATGTCTACATCCATAAATTTATTTCTAGTTGCATGGTAAAATTTCTTAAGAAATGGATATAGTATTCCACTGAAAATTGTACTTTAATCAGCAAATGTCAGTGTCATTCTACAACAGGAAACTCCAATCACTCAACCAACTGCAAGCAGAAAATCTACTGGTCTGGATATATAACTGAAAGTGTTGATATGTCCATCAGGCTGAAGTGTTTATAAATTTCCAATTATATACCAGATACTAGCACCGTAATCAGCATTTAAACAAACTAATCTTGTTCTACATATAGTCCAACAACTTTGTTGGTCTTATCCAATCTTGCGATCTATCAACTCTTAAACATCACATCGCATCACGTCACAGTTATGAACAAAGTGCTGATCAGCTCAAATCAACCAAGTGGAAACATCCAAGCCTATGGAAGGAATGATGAATCCTCATATTGGTAATGCCCAGTAGGTTATCACCTCAAATATAAAGCAAAAGGCATTTCAAGTTACTATTTATCCACTGGACAAGACAATCATCTCCAACTAGTTTCCACTGCATGAACAATGAAGACTCAATCAAAGCGATGCAACTTGATGACATAAGTAGGGGTGTTCTGTTTTGGTTCCATCTCCAGTGCAGCTCTCTATAAGAACCATATAACTGGATCAAAACCTTCAATAATTCTTCAGAACTAGACTTGGAACCAAACTTCTGCACTAAGCAATTTCCGTATATTCCCTATTTGATTCAACTTCTGTTTCAGTTTCAATTTTGGTTTAGATTTTAGTTCAAATATTGATTTTCACCTAAAATTACAACATACACGTGTTCATTTTAAAATAGTAATAGAATCACGAGTTTCTAACATCAAAACAACAATAAAATACCAAAATTAAAATAGAATTATTAATAGAAATATATTATATATACTTCTCAGATATGTTACATATAGTTCTTAATAAGAATATTGTGCTATCCTATATGTATTCATAATTGTACAGATATGTTACCTGTTAATAACTTGATAGTGATACACAGAACATGCATATACAATTAATTATTACAAGGTATATTATATGATAAAAGGTGATTTAATCATAAGGATTATATGTTAGTTTAATTCAATAATGACAAATTAAAAAAAAGTAGAAAAAAGGATAGTATTTAATTATACACACTTATAACTAGAGATAAATTAGGTTAATTATATAGATTTGTGTATATAAAATCATACATATAATGTTGGTTCTTCGGCTCACTTCTTGCTGAAGAACCAGAATGAACCAAAACAGTAAACATAAGTTCAGTTTGGTATGATTCAGTTCTTAAAATATGGTTCTTTTTTGGTTCAAAACCCCCAAGAACTGTGCAAACCGGTAATCAGTATGCTTCAGAAAACACCAATATCTTGTACCAATTCTGCCACTTGCTTACCACTGAACTAAGCCCGTGTGGGCAGAAAACATCAATATCTTAACAGGAAAGAAAGACACTAAAGACAATATCCTTGAAGTAGCAGATAACGCATGAGAATACATTTATATGTGGGTTTCTGTGTGTCGTATGTCTAGACAGAAACAAAATCTTCAGGTTTCATTTTGATATGCAGAAACTTTCGTTTTCTCAAGCAAAACCATAAAAGAACAAAGCTACATGCAACACAAGCAATCCTGATTTTGAAAATAAATAAAATTATAATACCTAACTGGTTGAGCATTTTCAACAAATATGCGTCCAGGCAATGAAAAATTACAGATAATAGAGCTTGTAGATGGGTAATATCCATAGGGAGATTGAAGCCAAAGAATTGATCCACAGTCTGCAAGGTAACTTGAATACATGAGGGAAAATCATTGAAAACAAGAATTCAAACAACAAAAATATATATGTTCATAACTTCATACAGAAGAAGAGAAATTGTTATAAAAGAATTAGCACAGAAACTAGCCAGTGATAATGTTGAGGCTTGTCCAAGGACATGTTCTGTTTATCACTAGCAAGTTATTAACATGCTTCTTTTCAGTCTGTGTATGACTTCAATAAAATATAAAGCAACTTTTAGACCATGAAAAATTAAATTTCTTAGTGCAAGCCCAACAGAGGAGGACTTGGTTCATTATCATGCAACAAAAACATCAGCTGAAACTATCTTAGATTTTTGTTTACCTCTTCTATAATTCTAAAAACTTCAACTATAGATGCTGCCTGTCGTTGATGAAATGATAAAGGCTCCCAATCCTGCATGTACCCATAATAAGGGTTCATTAAATTGCTCTTCCTAGCTATTTAAATATGTCTCTGAAGTAGTTGCTCGTATGCACAGATAACAAATGTGAGAGAGATATCTGGGAAGGGGGATTAGATCAATTTATCCTTCCATCATGCACATGAATCATTATTTGACAGTATGCCGAGATCAAAGCTTTAGGTCAATAACATTGTCTTAGAAGCATGCAATATCAAGCACTAGGCATTATGTATTGCTGCTACCAACAACTGCAGCTTTCTTGATTCACTGGATAAGGTGTAGTGCTTGAAATCATAGGTGGAATTTACAACACTACCACCATGAGTAATTTCCCCTTCCCCTCCCATTATCATTTCCTCCCATGGCTTTAAATTCATGTACTTCAAGAATAGACCAGATTATGCTCTCTCGTTTGATAAATCACGCATGCATTCGGGACTGACCTCAATATCAAAAGCACGCCCAGTCCATTCCAAAATATGATCATGCTGAGATATTACCCAATCGAGAATGAGTGGTGCGGAAACTTCTCCAATCTGAACAAAAGCATAATCGTAAAATAAATAAAATAAATAAAATAAATAAAAATCTGGGAAATGATAACTAAAAAAAGCTCTTGTAATGGGGAGCACAAGAGGAAGCGTGAAAAAAGCTCTTTTAATGAGAGCAGTCTGCAAGGATAAAAAAGAAAAGAAAGAAAATAAATCAATCATTAAAATAGCTTATAACATGGAGGGCGATGGGAAATAGAACCAAGAGGAAGCACAAAAAGTTCATGGAAATTTTATTCTCAAAAACGAAAGAAGAATATAGAGAAATTACAGGAGAAGAGACAGGTGTCAAGCCATCCAAATTCTGTTACCTAAGATTCAGGAGTCCATGTGAATTTTGCAGTAGAAGAGATATTATAAATAGTAATTATCAGAATGAGGGGGCATGAGAGAATTAAGTAGTAATCCAGCTGTAAAGGGGCAGTATTTTACTGCTGGGGTGAGGAAAGATTCTCTGGTTTTGAACCCAGGAATGCGTGATTCCATCTTTCAATTGAAATAAAATCATTTATTCCCTCTTGTTCTTCATTTTCTCTGTTTATTTGATTTTGCTTATGAACAGTGACTCCTTAATCTATCAGATGACATCTGACAGCTCTTGATAAGGGAAATGCCTTTATCATCTTCTAGTAGAAAAATTGCAAGAACCACAAACCAACAGAAATTTATGGCACAGAATCAATTATACATATAGTTTATCAGATGTAATCTAGTCTCCGAAAAACAAGATTATGTACTAGCAATGAAGATTCATATTTTTCTTGTAACTTTTGTCTTATAATATTCCTACTTAGAACCTTCCTGTCTAGAAATATAGGTTTGCTATTATTTAGGAATTTCATTATTAGCAAAGTGTAATTGTTTTGCTCTTTGTTTTATATTAGCAGTTTCCTGTATAGGGATTAGTATTACTAATAAAGTCCAGACAGGACGAGGAAAAGCTTTTAAGGTCTCTAAAAACATCGTTGCCATGTAGTATTATAGTTATTTCTTAGGTTTACCATAATGGAATTATAAATATTTTGATTTTTTTTGGAAAAGGTTAAGAAAATGGACCTAGGTTAACTCAACCAAAAAGCTCACCTAAGGGGAGAGGATTGCCTAAGTCTTTATAAGGACCACAACACCCACATAACTAACCAATATGGACACTTACTGCTGTCACATATAAGAGAAGCAAGAATAGAGATAGAAATAAAATAGCAAATGTGTAGAAGCATGTGAATGAGTAGAAGTATGTGATAACAGAATATAAAAACATGTGAGGTTGTTATATGAGCTGGCAGGAGTTGGTTGTAACAAACTCCAGCTCACACTCAACTACAAATAGCAAGAAACAGCAATGAGAAAGGCATCAGAAAAATATTTGCCAAACACATTCTCTTCTTCTCTCAATTCTGCTCTTATCTCTCTCTATCCTCTCTCTTTTTCTCTCTTATCTTTCTCTGTTTCTATTCTGTTTTCTCTACTCCATCCTTTTCTCATCTAAAACTACCGAAACACTAGAATTACCTGACAATTGCACACCCCTCATACCTAAGACGAACACCTTATGGGAGGTTCAACATTGATTAGAAAGGCTCTGATACCATATTAAGAAAACAAAGTTGGGTTTTATCTCAACTCTAAAAACTAACTCAAGGGGAGAGGATTGCCCAAGTCTTTACAAGAGAGGCATTACCTATACATGCAACCAATGAGTGATATTTGAAATAAAGCTCATGTCCCAGTGTGATTTCTTTTCTCTTCCTCTCTCTCCATTTCTCTTCCTTTTATCTTAATAGTTATTTCTTTCTTCAGAAATCGCTGTCCGCAACCATTCAAAGCATCAAAGCAGCTAACATTCTCTCCTTTTCTCACTCCAATCAACACAATCAAAACCTTAACTACAATCTACTGCTTCCTATAAGTCCATTAGAACTCTTCAGTTATAAATTGCCCATTATAAAAGCATCAATAGGCAAATTTCTAGATTTGTAAACTTGTCCTACTTCAATATGACTCTCTATCATGAGATATACAAAGAAATGGAATCTTGAACTGACCTGATAATGATCTAAAATATGACTGGAAGAGTGAAGCAACACATTTGCTTCCAAAGAAGTACTATGTAGCTGAGTCAAATAACAATCCAACATTTCAGCAGCAGGAAGAACTGACCTAACATCTTCAGAAAGAGATGACAATCCCTCAAGGAATGGTCTCTGCATTTGGCAACAATAAAATGAGAAATGACGTAGAATCTCATAAATTTGTGCCAGCTCAATAAGATGAGATAATAATAAAATAAACAAACAAACAAACCAGTCTTTCCCCATAAAGTCGATGCAACAGAACAACTGAGATCATCAAGGATTCAGGACACCATTGATGTAACACTGGCCCAAAAACATTAAGCTCTCTTTCAGCAATCAACTTCAGTTCCTTAGCAAGCATTGCCAATGGATGCATCCTTTGTACTTTAGATTCAAGATCCACTTTACGTGCAACCTAACATCATAATCACAGACATATCAACTTAAAACAAGAGAATGAAAAGGATCACTAATAATTTTACTATATATTTTACAATTACTTAGCCAAGCACCAATTTATGAATGTGGCATAAGAAAATATAAAATTATTCATCCATGTGACTCACCCGCCCATATGCAGCATTAGTAGACCTCATGACATAATATTTAAGCTTTCTACAAACATTATCATTTGAAGTACTAAATTTTGTTAACTGCAAACACAAGACAAGTTGAGGTTAGCTCCAATTTTCATCTCTAAAACACCAACAAAAACTAAATTCAACAATCACCTAATGCAATGGTCCAAGGAATGAAGAAAATAGACTTACATGTGTTTCTATCTTTTCTACACGTGTAATGTAATGATATCACAACTTTTTAACAATACATTAGCTCAATTGTATAAATAACTACTCCAGAAAACCATTTCCATATTTTCACAATTCCAGAAGGAGAATTATTGGCAGTAACTTTCTATTTGGGCCCACTATTTAACCAACCAGACACCACCAATAGCATTTGATACTTACTAGTTCCCCAAAATAAAGCACTGGAATGGAAATTGGATTAACTAAGACACTGGTGGTAAGTAAAATACAAGGAAGCCACGATCTACACCAGCTGTAGTGACAAATCTTTAACCTAAGACTGAAACTAAAATAAAATTTTAGCAAATAATGCTACAGTTTTCCATCGTTTCACCAACTTGGAAACACTTTACTATGCCGTTTCAATGCAGGAAAATGCATGGCAACAAAGCAGGATCAGCAGTTTGTTCCTTTAAAAGAACACAAACTGTAATGATAACAAAAGATCATTGCACTAAAAACTGATATGCTTCTTGAAAGGATTATTTCAACATCAAAAGAAAAGATCAAGTCTCTGAAGATTATATTTGAAAGACTTGTACATTGGAGAAGAGCAAAATTTCCAGGAATAAAGGAGGTTAAACATTAGTAACTCGCATGGATAGTAAAGCGGCAACGATGGTATTTTCAGGCAAATGAATGATACCAAATACAAATCCTATAGAAACATACCACATATGAATAACACATTGAATTGATCAGCAACTAACTGAATAGGAAGTAGAGCACACTCTTTCCTCTTAACAATGATCACCGATCAGTAACAAAAAGTTGCTAATTGATAGAAATAATCAGCTAATCTAAAAGAGACTCAGACAGGATACAGGACATCTGTCATTTTGCAAAGACACAATTTGACATCTATCATGTATAGAAGTATTAGGAATCAATAAAGCAAGAGTCAAATTTTACTAAATCCAATTCAATATAAATTTTAGGTTCACAATATATTAGGAGATGAAGTAGAATTGGCTAACCTTAACTTCACCATGATCATCAGAAGTAAGAATTCCAACTGCTGACACCAGGGCCATCATCGATCGGAAGCAAGAAGGTCTCTGTTGTTGGAGAGGAGGGGAATTGAGAGAGAGAGGGAGAGAGGGAGAGAAAAGAGTCACAATTAGGAAGAAAAACCCTAAAAATATGAGCACAATTACAAATTTACAATTTAAAAATGAAGTTCCAAGGGTACAACAAACATAAAAAATTAATAATCATGAAAGTAAAACCACAAGTTTAGACATCAGTACAAACAATCTCTGTGTGTGTGTGTGTGTGTGCACAGACGTGTAGAAATTGAAGCACATTGATGAGTGCAGAAGTAATACTAAATATATTAGCATATTTAAGATTAATTTATTGGTCATATACATTAATTTGTTAATTATTCATATTTTTGCTTTAATTGGTTTGTTTTATTATTTTTTGAGCTTCAAATTGTGTTTTGATGAAAATTGGTCTTGTTTAGGGCTATGGAAGATGAATTTGGATGAATATGAAACTAAGTATAGCAAATAGAGGACTTAAAAGAAGATGGCCATCTGTTGTGCAAACGATGTATGAGAAAGTAAGAACTCTTTGGCCATCATACACGTGTTGGATGGCGAATTATATAAGAAAAAAGGAAATGCAAATGAAATGTTGGCCGCAAATGTGCTTGAGCTTTGGCCGAGTTTCATAAGAAGTGATGGGTGCACTACCCACCGTGTTCATGGTGCTTGGGCCATGTTTTAATTTCATGTTCTGCATTAATCCATGCTTTGTCCTTCTCAGGAACTAAGCTGAATAATAGAGAATATGTTCCAAGTATAAATAGTCTTTTAAACCAGTTTGAGAGATCTTTGACCTTCAAGCTTAGCCACCATATCAAGATCAAGGAAGGAAATTTCTTTTGGGGAAGAGCTTTAAAGACATTGGAGATTCAATTTCTAGATTTTACAAGATGCTAGAAGTTTTTCTTTCTATCTATTTCTCTAGTTTTATATTCTTCAATCAATTGTTTAAGATGATTAAATTGAGTTTAGTTACAATTGAATTTGAGTTTGATTGTTGTCTTATGAACAATTAAACTTTCTGTTACAGTTTTTTATGTAGTTTGAAAATTATTGAAGCTAAGATGTTTGAATTGCTTTTTTTATCCATGAAATAATTTATTATTGTTCTTAATGCTTTTGAATATGATTAAATATTTGAATGATCTTTGTCAATGATCAATACTGGGAGGGAAGGTCTTCCTCAAATAAGTCATCAAATCTGGTTTGTCTAATAATAACCTCCTAGTCTCCCTATGGACAATAGTCTTTTCCTGAGTACTAGTTTCCCCCTGGACAATAGTTTTCCCCTGGACAATAGTTTCCTCCTGGATAATAGTCTTCCTTCGACTATCAGTCTCTTCCTGGGTAAGATCATCAAGCACTAAAGGACTAGATGTCACCTTTTCCAGTTCATGATTCTCCCCCTAAAGAGATCCTACTATACCAAAGTATGGTTCGGATTCTCTAAAAATAACATCCATACTAACAAAGTATTTCTTAGATAGAGAATGGTAACATTTATAGCCCTTCTGGGTTGGAGAATACCCAATGAATACACACTTAAGTTTCCTTGGATCCAATTTTCCAATAGTCCTAGTATGAACAAAACACACACATCCGAACACTTTAAGAGGAACAGTATATGTATTTTTTTCCTGTTAAGAGCGCTAAATGACTCCTATAATCAAGAGACCAAAGAGGCATTCTATTGATAAGATAAGTAGCTGTTAGAATAACATCCTCCAAACTAGAAATCTTTGAAAAAATAAACAACTAAACTAGAAAACATATCTAACTTAGGACTCAATTCTAGGACCTGCTCTTATAGCCAACAACTATAACTTGGTCACACATACTAACATAAATAATTGCATTTAAATGTCAAAAACATCATGAACTAAACTGTGCAGAAGTTATGTAAGAGATTGGTAGTTTGTTACTGGAGGGTGCCAAAGCATACCGGTTGCATTTTTAAAAAACCTAGCAAAAAACTAAAAAGACGTAATGCCTGTAGAATATTTTGTCAGATAGTGCTTCTTAATGGTTATCTTCTAGAAGTATACTTCAACTTTTCTAAATGGTCCCGCAAAAATAAAATTACATAGAAGCTGCTATGCTGAGGGTGGAGGTCTTGAAATCATCTGGAATTTTTGACACTTGATTCTTATCATTTTTATTTTGTGATATGGAAATGGTATCTAATACAAACACATGTAAGCAGTACTAT
>CAOGCB011362433.1:0-14678 GCA_948266635.1 Cnidoscolus chayamansa | reverse complement strand
AAAATAATTTAAAATGTATAAACATTTATATTGATTAAAGAATGATTTTGAAATAGATATTAATTATTAGATGTTTTAAATTCAGGAATGTAATTGTAATTTTAACAAAATAAAATCAAAACATAAATTCGGTTCGATTTGCGATTTGCAAAGCAGAACCGAAACCCATGCCCCTAATTGATAATACCAAAACTCAACTCCGTTTGCTTTTGCGACTCCGTGTCTCTGCTTGTCGCCTCCATTGAAGTACTCTCGTCTCCTCTCCCATCTTTCCCTACAGAAGAAAGATCGCTTTCTTCCTCTTTGCTAACCTCATTTTCCTGAACTTGGAGAAACCTAATTTCGTTCTACAGAGATAGACATTAATGGAGAGGGTTATAGGAAATAAATATAAACTGGGTCGCAAAATTGGAAGCGGATCATTCGGTGAAATCTATCTCGGTATTTCGATCTCTCTATCTCCATATCACATTTTCTGTATTGATTTATTGAAGTTTTTTTGCTGATTGTTTTTGCCACGGAAATTTTGGTTCAGCTAGCCATATCAACAGTGGTGAAATTGTAGCCGTGAAGATTGTGAGTGTTTGAAATTTGTTTCTTAGATAGATGATTGAATTGATTTTAACTTTTATGTTTGATTTGATTGGTTATATCTATCGGGTTTCGTTAGCGAAAAGTGGAGGTTTTTACTTTTCAGCTTGTTGCCAATTTTTGGTTTATTGGTTTTTGTTTGCAGGAAAATATCAAGACGAAGCACCCGCAGTTGCTATATGAAGCCAAATTGTATAGTATCCTTCAAGGGGCGAGTATGTAGGGGAAAGGAGTGGGATTAGTTTCGTTGGTTATACGAGTTTCTTCAAACGGGGGGTATAATTTATGAATTTTGTTGATGCTTCAGGTGGCATTGCGAGCATAAGATGGTGTGGGGTAGATGGGGATGAGAATGCGCTAGTAATGGATTTGCTAGGACCAAGTCTTGAAGACCTGTTCGTATATTGTGGGAGGAAATTTTCACTCAAAACGGTGTTGATGTTGGCTGATCAGATGGTAATTGTCAAGCTTGTGAATAATATTAGGCTGTGGTATTGTTTCCAGTAGCCTCTACTAATTGCCCGTTTGGCTAATTATTTCTATGAATCAAGGACAGCAGTCATCTTTTGAAACTGCTGTACCTCTTGTTCATGGATATCTTTTGTTGTTTACATATGAAGGTGGCGGGGCGATTCTGATGGACTTTTTTTCTTGTCTGTCATTAAAATGCAGATTTCAAGAATAGAATATTTACATTCTAAAGGTTTTTTGCATAGAGACATCAAGCCGGATAACTTCCTCATGGGCCTTGGAAGGAAAGCTAATCAAGTAGCAGCTCGTTTACTTATGAGGATAATTATGTTTTCGTGATGTTCATTATTTTTCCTATCCACCCCTTCATCAAATTTCTCTTTTGTTACACTATCTTTATCAGGTCCACATTATTGATTTTGGACTAGCAAAAAGATATAGGGACTCGACAACACATCGTCATATCCCTTACAGGTAAATAACTGTATCAGCAGTTTATTTGATAATTGTAGGTTTCAGTTTTTGACAACTTTGATGGTGTCAAAATTGTGCACCTCTTAGAATAATATATATAAATACACTAATGGCCTGTTATGGATTAAACAGTGAAATGAACAGTACAAAGGTTTGATCAATTTTGACTTCAGCAAATTACATTTGCGTCCATCTTTTGCACTGCACTCAGATTCTCTCAATGGGCTCTACTGTCATTGTTCTGTTATTGTAGGTCCCTTTACTGCTATTGTGGGCCCTTTGCTCTCGATGACAACTCATTACTCTCCTTACCCATAAAAACAACATCGTCTTGATCATTAATTCCCTTCTCTTTTGTGCACACGAACCTCTATGCCTGTGATCTTTACATTAATCTGTGAATAGCCCATTATGTCATAGATGCAAGTGGCATCAACTCAGTTCTATATGGTGCCATTTCAAACTTGATTGGCTGGCATTTATTTATTGTTGCCTCCATAGCTGAAAACGGCACTTCTATTAGTCAAGTCATTCTTCCTTCTAAATTTGTCATTTATTTGATTTCTGGATGGGACCCTTTTTTAGTATTGCCTTCAGGTGATGCGTTCCCGTTTTGTACCTACTCTGCTTTCTCCTGTCAACTTCGCAGTGTTTACTTCCGAAACAATTACAGCCAGTATAAGGACACTCAAGTGTTCAATTTTAACTTTTACTTAGCTTTTGATGTTGATGGATGAGATGGGAACTACCACTTGTTCCCTTCCCCTGTATACATAGAATCACAGCAAGCAATAAAAATTAATTGTACCATTGATTTAATGATGGTGCTCTTTGGATGTAAACATGCACAGAGATAACTTGACTAATCTACAGTGTTAACAGCGATGCATGTAGGAAACCCACATAAAAAATTAGATAACTTAATGCAAATTAAAGAACTCAATTTGAGCTTTCACTTAGCTTTTGACGTCGATGGATGCGATGGGCTTGAAACTCCATGTGTTCCATCCCCTGGGTACATATGATAACTATGAGTGATGAGAATTTATTATACTAAGTTAACAATTGTGCTCTTCAGATCTAAACACGCAATTTTAACAATGATGTATGTAAAAATCAACATAAAAAAGGAAGTCCTTACCTCTTTTTCTAGAGGGGCAGGGGGTAGTCCATTGTTGTTACTTAAATTTTGCGTAAGTTATAAATATTATAGCTAAACTGTACTGGTTCGTATTTGAGATTTATGTATCTTATTAGGCTTACTTGAGTTTGCACATGACATATTTTTTAGGTGGTTGTTTCAAGATTATTTTAATATTTAATAATTAATTAGGTTTTCATGTTATTTTCCTTTTATCATATGTATAAAAATCATAAATTTTAATTTAAAACTCAATTACAAATTTCATCTTAAAACCTAACAGCATAGCTGTTAAATCGTAAATTGAAATCTTAATTTTCTGAATCAAGAATCGAATATATATATATATATATATATATACATCTTAGTTCCCCACGAATGCATGTATAACAGTATGATTACATTGTTTTGTAGAATTGTTTGCAGAAGTTTTTTAATAAATTAAAAGATGAATTGCTTTTCATTTTCCAAGTTATATTAAAATTAATATATATTTTTCTATTTTAAAATTAATCGTTTCATTTCTAAACTTTTATTAACTTAATTCTTTTATTTCAAGTTTTACTTTTTACAAACATATTTTTAATTTATTATAAAATAATTATTTTAAATTAAAAGAAATTAAATTCTTTCACTTCAAACACTAAAATTAATAGAAAAATACAACAGATTTAAATCATGCGGCAAAGAGCAGGTATATGTCTAATATTGTTTATTTGTAAATATTTCATATGATCCTTTGTCCTGGTTCGTAATTTCACTATCATTTTTTTTCAAATAACTTTCATTAACTAAATCTCTTTGTTTCTTTCATTTGATGGGTGCAAGCAGAGAGAACAAAAACTTAACAGGGACTGCACGCTATGCAAGCTGCAATACGCATCTTGGAATTGGTAAGTAAGATGTTTTCTGGTGTATTTAGCGGCAGCTGGAACCCAAGTGCTGTTCTCATTTTGTTGATAATGTATTCAGAGCAAAGTCGTCGGGATGATTTGGAGTCTCTTGGCTATGTTCTTTTATACTTTCTGAGAGGAAGGTATGCACTTTAAGTTTATTGTAGTTGTCATGGGAAACTTGTTTACCAATATTGAATGTACATATTAGATTTTTATGTTTTTTTTATAAAAAAAATATGATTGTTTGGGGGTGAGGGATGTTGCAACTAAGAAGATGCATTAAATTGATATTGACTATTTAGTAATCGGTTTCTTCATTTAGCCTTCCATGGCAGGGACTGAAAGCAGCAATGAAGAAGCAAAAATATGACAAAATATGTCAAAAGAAGTTATCAACTCCAATCGAGGTGTGTGTCCAAATGCAGTTGAGTTGGAAGTTATGCAATGGAATGCTTTTATTTTGATTCTGAGATTGGTTCTTAGATTTGGTTTTCAAAAATTATTCCCTTCTCAAACTTCTTTCGTCCTATTCAACTCAATGGGATAAACATAAATGCATGTGAATCCTATGAAGAGAATAGCAACTTGAAACAAATGAAATGATAGGGGACTTTAAGCTTACATGTGTATTTCAATAAATGTGCTACTGTGCATACTTGGTTGGGATTTTCTATTTCACCCCTGCTCTACCTCTCTTTCTTTGATTTAATATTAAACAAGATGTAAATAGACATTATTTAAACTAAGTAGCTGACAATAAGAGTGTATTCATCGGATGAGGTAGCAAGGAGGAAATAATAAATGCTTTTATAGCTGTACTTTGTGAAACAAAATTCTTTGCATATTCTTTTGGCTGCTTGTTTCATTTTGTATTTTCACCTCTTCTTCATCTAAAGGGCAGTTAATTTGACATTTGTGTTTCAAAGGTCCTCTGCAAGTCGCATCCTGTGGAGTTTGCTTCCTATTTCCATTATTGTCACTCCTTAACATTTGATCAACGGCCTGATTATGGATTTTTGAAGCGCCTATTTCGCGACTTGTTTGCTCGAGAAGGTAATTAGTTAATTAAATTCTGAGAATATGCCATTCCATTTTAGTGGGCTATGGAACATACAAGGGTAGGAAGTTCACTTAATTAAGGATAGAGGATTTTGAGATCCATGTCATTAGGCTGTCCCATTGAAGCATGATTATTTCCGTTTTTTTTTTCAAATCAGTACTGTTGCAGAAGTTTGATCATTGTCAAAACAGGTTCATGTAGGATGTTAATTATTTCTGCTGGTTCAGTTACTGAATAATGCCTACTTATCCAAAATTTTGTAGTGATCATATAGACTGTTTTAAGTTTAGAATATACTTGTCAGTTTTCATTGTTCCACATATGTTGCAAATCACAGACCTTGATTATTTGCATCTTGGGTCTTGTTTAAATTTTCAACTAAGGTGAAATATAGAGGACAAGTCAAGTTGCTCTTCGGGCAAGCATTTATTTATCTATATGATAGCCTCATTTGGCCTGGATTTTCTACATTGTCATTATCATCATGGTGCTACTGCGAGTGTTAGTGCAACAGTAAGGTTGATCTGTTGTACTGGAAGATCACAGGTCTAAATAGTAAATCCTGGAAGTACCCTTCTAAGATTGCATACAGTCATCCAAGGTTTTTTGTCTGGGAAGCCTCAAGGGCACTTAATTTTTTGACAAAAATGAAAGTTTGAATTAATAATGCATGATAACACCTCAGTTCAACTCTGAATTTCAGTGTCAGGATATAAGCTATAGACTACTTGTTACATACTTCTATTCCCTCCTTAGATACTATTGAGTGCAAGAACTGGAAAAAGCTGATAATTGAACAATAATTTACCCATTTGTTTTTGTTAGGATAACAATTGATAGAAAGGGAGATTTAGAGGGTTGAGAGGAATATAATAGAGAAATAGAGATAAGAAAGAATTGAGAAGAGAGAAACTGAGTGTTTGGATTAAAATTCTGAATGCCTTAGTTCTTATACAGGCCTCCTCTTTATACTAGAATCTCAGTAACTAATTCTTAACAGCTCATTGCCTCCCAAAAATACAACTCCAGCTCAGACCTATAGCTCATCACTCCACACCAACTACATGTTTTACTTCAGTTTATTCCAGCTCAATTCTTCTTCCTACACATATAATATGTAACAATACTCTCCCTATGAGGGTCTTCTTGACCCTAAGAAGACTGAAATTCTGGGAATTGGTGAACCGCAAAATGAAAATCCTCCCAAGTAGCTTCCTCCAGTGGTAGATGTAGCCACTTAATCAATCCCTGTAAAACCCCTTTTCCATCTCCGAGAATCCTTGTCTTCAGCAACATTGTCTTCCTGAAAAGATGGCAAGTCTTGGAGCTCTACCACCTGATCTCCTATCTTCTTCTTAAGCAAGGAGACATGAAAACTGGATGAATAGAAGCTGTAGGAGGTAGCTTTAACCTGTAAGCTACTGATCCAATCTTCTCCACAATCTCATAAGGCCCATAAAATCTGGCTGCCAACTTGACATGCTTCCTTAATGCTGTGGAAGATTGGCGATAAAGTTGTAACTTCAAATAGACCCAATCACCAACTTCAAAAACCCTATCACGTCTTTTCTTATCAGCATATTGTTTCATTTTATTTTGAGGCTGAAGCAAATTCTCCGTAATTAGCTGTGACATCCTTTGGCTTTCCTGCAAAAAATCACCCACAACACCAACTAAAACATCCTCTCCTGGAATCAACAGAGAAGATGGTGCTTTATAACCATAAAGTGCCTGAAAAGGAGAAATGCGAATACCACTATGATAGCGGATATTATACCACCATTCAGCCATAGAAATCCAACCAACCCAAGAATGTGGTTTCGGAAAATACAAACACCTTAAGTAACTCTCCAAACATTGATTCAACCGTTCAGTTTGACCATCAGTTTGTGGATGGTAAGCTGAACTCATAGCTAATGAAACTCCCAACCTTATAAACAACTCCTTCTAGAACAAACTAGTAAAAATCTTATACCTATCAGAAGCAATAGTGGATGGGATGCCATGTAGCTTAAAAATAGAGACTAGAAATAAGGAAGCAAGCTTAAAAATAGAGTCTAGAAATAAGGAAGCAAGCTTAAAAATAGAGTCTATAAATAAGGAAGCAACCCTGGAAGTAGTAATAGTGGATGGGATGCCATGTAGCTTAAAAATAGAGACTAGGAATAAGGAAGCAAGCTTAAAAATAGAGTCTAGAAATAAGGAAGCAACCCTGGAAGTAGTAAATGGATGTTTCAATAAGAGAAAATGTGCATACTTGGTGAATCTACAAACCACTACCAAGATAGTATGCTTGCCCTTAGATCTTGGCAATTGCTCAATGAAATCCACACAAATCTGCTGCCATGCCTGAGAAGGGACAAGTAAGGGCTGTAGTAACCCCGGGAGAGCACAATGGTCAGTTTTGCATCTTGCACACACATCACAACTTTGAATCCACTCCACCAGCTAACATACCATGCCAATAAAAGTGCCTCATCAACCGTACATAAGAAGCATTAACTCCTGAATGACCCCCTATTTGAGAATTATGATAAAGATGCAAAAACTGAGATCTTAAGGACCCAAAACAAGCAAAATACAACCTGCCCTTATACTTCAACAATCCTTGCTGATATGAAAAACCATTAACATCCACAGAGGGGTGAGAAATTAACTCTAAGGCGTTACTGTCCTGCTCATAACTAGCAACCAATTGTTGCATCCAATTAGGCTGAATGGAAGAGGTAATGCTCATTAAGGAGGCTTCTGTCGAAGGAGAAAATCTAGAAAGAGCATTTGCCACTTTATTATCAACACCCTTCCTATAGAAAATTCTATATTGCAACCCCAGTAATTTAGAAACACCTTTTACTTGTAAATAGTGTGTAATCTCTGCTCCAAGAGATATTTGATGCTTTCATGATTTGTTTTAATGAAAAACTCCCCTTGCTCTAGATAGTGCCTCCATTTTGACACAACAAAAGTAATTGCTAAGAGTTCCTTTTCATACACAGATAATGCCCTAGTCCTAGGTTTTAGAATTATAGGCAATTGGGTGCCCATTCTGCTGTAACACTGCCCCCATATTAGTACAACTAGCATCGGTTTCAATGATGAATGGTAGAGAAAAATTAGGCATTGATAACACAGGAGTTGTTGCCATTGCTTTCCTTAGTCTCACAAATGCTTCTTCAGCCTCCACACTCCAATGAAAAGAGTCCTTCAATAAATCTATAAGTGGCTTACTAATGAGGCCATAATCTTTAACAAACTTCCTATAATAACCTGTCAAGTCCAAAAAACTCCTCAATTCTTTAACTGATTTATGAATTGGCTAATTAATCATAGCTTAAACTTTAGCAGGGTCTATAGACACTCCTTGAAATCAAGTGACCAAGATAGTCAATCTCAGTTTGGCCAAAAGTACACAAAGTTTAGCAAAGATGTGCTGTTGTTGAAGAACTTGAAAAACTTCCTCCAAATGGCTTAAGAGTTGCTCCCAACTAGGACTATAGATGAGGATATCATCAAAGAAAACCAAGACAAATTTTCTTAGGAATGGCTAGAATATGTGGTTCATAAGGGCTTGGAAAGTGGTAGGAGCATTAGTAAGACTTTGAGGCATAATAGTAAATTCATAATGCCCATGGTGAGTTTTAAAGGCAATTTTGTGGACATCAAGACAAGTCATTCTAATTTGATGGTATCCAGCCTTCAAATCAATCTTAGAAAAGATCTTTGCTCCACTCAACTCACTAGCAAGTCATTAATGATATAGGTATAGAAAACTTGTCCTTAACAATGATATCATTGAGCTTCCTATATTCAATACAAAATCTCTAACTTCCATGTTTTTGTCAATTCACAAAACTGGTGAGGCATATGGGCTAGTACTAGGCTGGATGACTCCATTTTCCAATATTTCAGTCACCAGTTTTTCAATTTCTACTTTCTGATAGTGGGGATATTGATATAGCCTGATATTAACTGGTTGAGCAATATGAACTAAAGTGATAGCATGGTTATGGGTTCTATATGGGGGCAAGGATATAGCTTCTTCAAAGATGTGCTTATACTTTCTCAAAAGCACCTGTAAACCTTGACTAAATTGTTCCTGTTCACTAGTCCACCCTATCTTTTTAAACTGTTTCTCTTCAGATGCAAGAGAGCATGGTTGAACTCTGAGCAAGGGTGTAGCTATATGATCCTTTCCAATTTTATTGAGTTGCTCCCCACTCATATGGTTAACCATTCCATGTTTATTTTGTCCTTCCCCTACACCTTTCAAAGTAACGACTTTCCCCAAGGGCTGAAAACTTACTTGTTGGAAATCGAACTAAATTGGATTATGTGCTCTCATCCAATCAACTCCTAAAATAATAGCAAAACTACAAATAGGCAATACCCTGAGATCCATACAAAAGTTATGATCCCCGATTCTCCACTTATATTTAGGACTAATACTTGAACTCAATATTTTTCTCCCATCAGCAACTGTGACAGCTATTTGGGATGCTGCCACTAAAGGAATTCCCAACTCTCTTGCCACTTGTTCATCTAAGAAACTAGCAGTACTGCCACTATCAACCAGCACCAATAATTGCCTATTTTTATACCTCCCCACCAATCTTATGGTATCTACCCCTTGACTGCCTTCTAAAGCATGTACTGACAAAGTAGCCTTAGCACTTATTTCTTCTTCCCTTTCTACACCTTGCCATTCATCCCCTTCCACCCTGCCATCTTCTTTATTCTTGTCTCTCATCTCCCTAGAATCATCTAAATTCATAGCCATAACAATGTTAACTTTACATTGGTGACCAGGAAAATACTTGTCACCACATTTAAAACAGGGTTACGTTGGTGACCAGGAAAATAATTGTCACCACATTTAAAATAGGGTCTATGATTTCTGTTTGGAAGGTTTTGGTTAACAAATGATTGATTTGGGCTTGAAACAATATTTTTAGGTGATGTGGAGTTACTGTTTGGAGGTTTTGATGCATATGAGTATTGTTGTAGGTTTGGTTGAAATAATATTTTTAGGTGCTGTGGAGTTACTGTTTGGAGGTTTTGATGCATATGAGTATTGTTGTCGGTTTGGTATGGATCTAGAATAATTTGGCTGATTAGAATAGGTGCTGTTTGGTTTAGAGCTTAAAGAGGGAGCAAATCTGTTGCTGGAGGAATAATTCCTCTTGGTATTATTGAGAAATTGTTCTTGAAATTTGGCCATTTGGAAAGCTTGGGCTTGGGTGTTTGGCTTTAGTATTCTTATGACATGTTTAATTTTCATCCTTTAATCTACCCATAAACATTGATAAGAGATTAGCCTCTCCAAGATCCGACATTACCCTTTCCACCCTTACTCTTAACATCCTCAAACTTATCTTGAGACACCTCAATTGTATTCTCCTACCTTAACTTCATTAATTCCTCTACAACATCCTCTAACCTTTCCTTCCAAACCTAGCACACAATTCCTTTTCAAATTCCATCCAATTATGAGGCCAAACACTTCTAATTCAATTATGATACCAAGCATCTGCTCGGTCTACCAAAAATAAACTTGCAACTCCCACCATTTTCTCTAGGAACTCCATAGACTTCAAAATATTTAATGCATTTTCTTATCCAGGCCTAGGTTTAGTTCTGCCATCAAACGTAATTAGCTTCAGTTTAGGAACAAATTTGGCCATACCTGAATTCTCAGCTCCCATTTCTATACTATTGGAATCCCTTCTAGGTAGATTATTGTTCCTATGTGGATTTGGAAGAATTCCTCTTCCACTAAACACTGCCTGATTCCCAGCTCCTTCATAATCCTCTGTTAGGTGATGGGCTGTTTGGCAATGTGAGTTTCAGTACACAGAAATAGAAGAATAGAAAGAAGAGAATTAGCAGAGGGAAAGAAAGAGAGGAAGAGTGATCGGGAGAGAGTAGAAGTAAGAATACCTTTTGGTAGAAATTTTCTTATGCCTTTTCTTTGTTATTCCATGCTATATGTAATTGAATGCTGCTGGAGTTTGTTACAAACTAACTCCTGCCATCTCACATTCTGTTATCACACACACCTCACATGCATATTCTTCTACACACTTCTATTTCTTTCTCCTATATGTGACACTCTCCAGCCTCCGATCTACATCTATCGGGAAGATTCCCACCAAAAATCGATCGCAACTCTTCCAGCAACAAGCTGCAATTCTCGATCACACTTCTTTTTATCTCTTCCCTTAGATCTTCTCTGTCCTCCTTCACCTTCTCCTGCATCTGGCGAAACTGTTCTTCCAATTCTCCTAACCGTACTTCTTGGCTCGCAGCTGTTGATTGGGTCATGATGCAGCAACTAATTTGATTCAATTAGATTGCTACAATTACCGGCTATGATACCAATTGTTAGGGTAATAATTGATAGAAAGAGAGATTTAGAGGGTTGAGAGGAATAGAATAGAGTAGAGGGAAGAAGAGAGAATTGAAGAGAGAAATGAGTATTTGGATTAAAATTCTGAATGCCTTAGCTCCTATACAGGCCTCCTCTTTATACCAGAATCTCAGTAACTAATTCTTAACAACTCATTCCCTCCCAAAAATACAACTCACACAAGCTCACACCTACAGCTCATCACTCCACACCAACTACATGTATTTCAGTTTATTCCAGCTCAATTCTTCTTCCTATGCCTATAATATGTAACAATTTTGCAGTCCTATCTTGATTTTATATCTTAATTGGCTGTCTTCCAATTGGGTTTTTGATCCCCTTTTTATAATGAATATGGCAGGATATGAGTTTGATTACAATTTTGACTGGACCATTCTGAAGTACCAGCAGACACTTGCCAAGAGACAACCTCAACCGTTGGTTAGTGTTTTATCCCCCATTCTTCTTTTCTTTATTTTTAGTTTTTCCAAGCGAGTCATTAAATATTTCTATGTTGACATTCTAATTGTCTCAACTATCAGTTTTTGTTTTCCCTCACTGTTTTTATGCATGTATTTAAATATTAGATGCATAAATTACCTTCAGTATATTATTCAACTATATAATTTGTACTGCCTCTGGGGTTTCTTTTGTTCAATCTTGGTTTATTTGTTTCACGTGGATTCTTAAGAGCTTGCAGCCAGTTTCTGGAGTCACGAGCAGTGGAGATGTAGCTGTGGATGTAGATAAGCATAAAGGTAAACCCCAGGATTGTCATTTATGTTTCATTGGCAATTCATTATTTTTAAACACTGTAGGAAGATTATTGGGGACTCCATGGTACACACCATTGGAATTAATTATGATTCAATTTTTCTACTTAAAAGTATGGGGATTTTTCTATATATTGTAGCATTTTTTGGAGGAAAGAAAATTTTGGTTGGGATTTCTGAGAGTGCAAGATGTTAAGAGAACATAGATATCCCCAGAAACATGAAGTAATTTATCTTTTGTACTTAGCATAATAATATTTTGGTTGCAACCATTAGTTCCCGCTAAGAAATAGTGAAGTAGGAATGACCGAATGAGTGTTTGAATTTTCAGAGTGATCTTGTTCTCTTCAGTTGCTTCGCTCAGTGTTCTTGGGGACCCAAGCTTTTGCTTTATGTCTAACTGTAGTACTGTTATTATAGGAAATGGATCATGTTTAAGCACTTTTTGGTAATTTCATGTGTAGATGGCAATCCTTGTTCAGCTGAAGTCACAGAGCCCAAAGGATCACATGATGCTGTTTGTCCTGCTGTTCATACGCAGTTAAGATCATCATCCCAGAATTTAGACTCTGATAATCCAGTTGACAAACATGTGAGTCAATCTTATGTCCTCTCTTCCTTTATGGAATGTGCCTGTGTGCGTTGTTTACATATCCATTGTTGCATGTAATTTTTTAACCTTTCATTTTGAAATCGTGCTTTGTTCTGCATTGAGTGTTGTCCTGGAATGATAATTGGGTGAATAGTTAATATGCAAAAAAATTCACTTTGCAGATGGTGACCAATGTGCCAATGCCATCTTCATTAGCTCTACCCATTTCCTTTGGAAGAAATGTTAAGAAACTAGAGAGTTCAGATGAAGCTTTGAATATCGGTCGTTCATTTCGGAACAAAACTGGTCCCAGCAGGTTGATGAGAGTATCTTCAGCTAAGTGATTGGTACAATAACTCTGTTTCCAATATTTTTATTTCTTTTTGGGATATGTGGTTAAATTCTTACACTAGAAATGCTTGGAGGCATGTATTGCTACAGATGCTGTATTTTGTTGGTCAACTACTAAGAATTTTTTTTTAGGTGGACTTTCAGCTACACATTCAAAGAACAGAATCGGATATGATGTTAATATCATGCAGTTGGGATGGCTAGATCACTTCAATCCAAGAATCTCTGTTTGCTCAATATATCATTCACAAGGTGACAAGAACAGACGTTGGATGGTGCTGGGTCGTAGCCCATAAAAACCTTTTTATTTGTTTCCTGCTTGCATGGATGGGAAAAGTTGAAGCCAATTGTATGTTAAATTGTTTAACAGATGATATGTAAAGTGTTTTTCCTATTCTGTTAATAAATCACAAGGTTTCTTGAAAATTGTACACATATTTTGAATTTGTATCTCATCAAAGTCATGATTAAGTTACTTTATGTTGTTAATGCTTTGGTATTTCTGGATCAAGCTTTGGATTTGTACCTGGATCAGCTTGAATCTAGGTTTTGCTTCCATCAGAATCTGAAAGAATACCGTAATCTATTGTTTCAGGTACCAAATTTTCTTTGTTTATTCTCATAGGGCTTTTATCAGTTGCCATGATCTTTTCTCCTTGTATCAACACTTAAAAGTTTCCTTGCTTGATCATGTATATTTTCCTTTGCCAGATACTCCTGACATAATTGTTTTGGTAGGAGATTGGTTAATTGATGACTGCAAAGTCATAGGGAGTGTTGATGCAAGATGACGATGGTTGTTAAATACCATTCTTCCAATTGATATAGTGGATTCTGGAATCAACAATTCTTGCTGAGGTAATTAATATATATCAATTTTTTTTTATTTTTTATTTTTTATTTTTTTTATTTTTTTTTGTATATTGCAGGACAGCTATTATTTTTATCTTTTAGCAAGATAGCTGCACAACTGAGAATCATTGACGTGTCAAGTATATCTTGAAAGTTGATAAGAGTGTTTTAAAAATCCTCAGATTATGTTGTTAATCAGGAAGCCGATCCAAAAATCCATCTTTGATTTGCGTCTGAGGCTTAAGCTTCATGTTGCAGAGGAGGCCCTGATTGGTTTAGGGAAAAATGTATCAATTAGCTGTTGATTACAGGGGGTGGGGGGGAATCAACTGGAGCGATTTATTGTGGTTGAATTCATTGCTCAATTGATGAACATTTTAATGCCAGATGAAGAGGCCGCTGGTTTGGACGCAGCTGAGTCTTCTTCTTTTGCTGATGATTTTTATTGGTATTAAAAAGGAAAAGAATACTAAGATTCCATTTGGTTAAAGTTATATTTTTCTTTTGTATTTTGCCATTTTGAAGAAAAAGAAGTGTACACAAGCTTTCGCACGCTCATGTATTTATTGAAGTTACAAATATAGGCATGTTTCATGGTTTGAAAATAAATGTTCTTCAGTTAATGATTTGGTTTGGGTTCTGGGAATGTAAAAACTGATTGCACGGGTAATCAAAATTAAGTTGAAACATTGCACATTTGTGGGTTAGGGGAAGGATTGATATATGCAGTTTTATTTCTGTTTTTGCTATGTTATAAATGAAATGTGTTATATTCGGCCGAAAGATGGAAAACGTTCGTCCGATGAAAGGGCGTTAAGCTTAGTACAGGAGGTTACAACAGTAATTAACACAGATGCCAATGGGTGAAAACTACCCCAAGCGCCTGAAAAGTCCCAACAACCAGGTGAATCCAAGGGAAACAGCGTTGATGACTTGCAAACCAACACATGTAGCAGCAAGCAACGCAAAGCAAAACAGAAGCAAGAAGCTGGTCGACCGTCTCTAAGAAGAAGCTTGAAGAGCAGATCTAAGAAAACCAGTCCTACAAACAGAAGATTCTGACTTACCTCT